>VDFB02386680.1:0-36275 GCA_007258455.2 Sequoia sempervirens
GAAACTCAAAAACTTAAGCAAGAAAAAAATTCCTTAAGACTAAGAGAGAGGAACCGGTGACATGTGGTTCACACTACTATTGACTAATTTTGCAACCTGATCAAAAATTTCATCCTTCACCAAACTCTCATGCCTCCTTCCAAACCTGTCATACCACCACAAGACTTTCCTTGACCAAGTTCTTTGATGCCCTAACTATTTAGGTCGTGCCCAAGCGCAAGCTCTAGGGCTCTCCATAAAACAGGTCTTACAAAAGACTTAAAAAAAAAAACCCTTGAATATGTTATGATATTTATCTTCCAAGCCTTCAATCTTTGATTGCATAACCTTGATATTTCCTTCATATTGTTCTTCGTATGGTATGGTGTGAATCTTGTTATGATACATGAAAGTATGTTTGAGTTGTAGATAGATAAAGATATGCGAGATTTACAAATATAAATGACCTAGGTGTGTACAACAAAGAAAGGAATACGACACATTGATTAGATTCAAGAAAATCATACAAATGGCTTATGAAAAATATTCAATATGGGAGGAAAGGATATGAAAGGATGGATATGCAAATGAATGGAATGGAAATGCTATCAATTCATCATTTTTGAGTTGAATGTAGAAAATGATATGCAAGATATAGAAATATGAATGACCTAGGTGGATCCAAAGAAGAAAGGAATGCAATGCATTGATGTGATGCAAGGAAAGCATATATATGGTTTATAAAATGTATTCAATATGCGAGGAAATGATATGGAAGGATGGATATGGAAATGAATGGAATGGAAAGGCTATGAAGTGATCAATTCTTTCATCATAGAGTGGAACGATTCCACCTTTGTTATTGGTTATGCTTTTTGTAATCATCATAGGGTAGACTGACTCAATACATACACATAAGAAAAAATCATGCCCCATTCCTTTCTCCTTTGTACACAATAAGGTGTAGAGATCCTCGAGCTTCCTCAAAATGTGACAAGAAAAGAAAAGATATAAAAATATAATGATATTGATGGAGACAAGAGACAAGAGTTAAGATAAAGCACAAGATGTCATGCATGCAGTATGAAAATGATAAATATGCAAGATCATGATAATGAAAAACTACAACTGCTAATGCATATGATAAGGACCGGTGCACAAAATAGTTGTAGGATGGAAAACACGATGGGTTGTGACTTAATAAATCCCAATGTTTTAGTATATTAAAGAGTTTATGGTTTTTTAAAAAAATTTAGTCATAAAAATGATAATGCAATGATAAATAAGAATTCAAATGATAATTATAAACAAGATCTTATTCCTTAGTCAAGTTGAAAACCAAAGGACATATGGATGGATAGGGATCAATATGATATGGGTAAATGATAGGACATGTAAGAATACACCTCATATGGAGGATGAAGATAGATTGATCAAAGTATGGAATGCTATGGGTGGAGGGATCCAATGACAAGGGAACTCAGAATGTTTACTCTTATACAAAGGAGAAATAGAGGACCTATGGAGGACTCCAAAGATGGCATGTCAAAGTAATAACATGCCCCCATGGTAAGAGGTATGACAAGTTATAATGACATGACATGGATATGGAAGATAAATGGACATGAAAGGAAACATGACATGGAAAACAAGTGATATGGAGGATGGAAGAAACACATGGTATAAAGCATGCATTAGATTCAATTTCTTGGTATTTTTCCCCAATACTTTATGCAAGATCAAAGGAAGGTGGATCGATAAAGTAGATAGCATGGAATATAAATGAAGGAATATGATGGCTAAGTGGAAATAGGATAATCAATAATGTATCATACAAATGGAAAAGTCTTTCCCCCAAGTGTACAAGCAAGGGTATGTGTATGGATGTGAAAGCTAGTGGATATGAATGGATATGAATGGCCATGGAAATGGAAGTTGATGAAGGTGTATGGATATAAATGGAGGACTCAATTATCTCTTTGTAGAAGATAGTACCCCACTGACTAAATGTTTCTTATAGACCATGGCTAACATGTTCCAACTTAAAGACATTGGTAGGAAAATTGGTAAAGATAATGGAATGGATAGGGGTAGGCAGAAGGGGGTTAAGGATTCATGCAAAGGATTGGATTAAAGCTATGGAATGAAGGATGAAGCTTGGATGGAAGTATGGAATGGAGTCATTATGAGGGAATCTGGGAGAGAACAACATTGGCACACACCTTGAAGGGTTGTGAAAGTTGAAGGATTGAGAGTGGGTTGGGATAATAAGGTTTGGCATATAAGGATAGAAAATGGATTTGGAGGATGAATAATGGAGGAATGGATGATGGTGGAATAATGGAGTCTTTTCGATTAGAAAGTAGGGATATCAATTTTTATTTTTTAGTTGAATGCATGGATTTTTTTGCTTTTTTTGGAACCCACATTGTTTTCACTTTTCATTTTTCTTTATAGCCTTTTCATTTTTTCTTAATAGGCACATTCCATTTTCTTGGAAGTGTTTATGCTTTTCATTTTGGACCATATTTTTCTTTATTTTGGCATGTCTTTTTAGTGAGACATGATGATATTTATGTTTTTGTGAATTCCTTGATTTATGCATTTCTTCTTTGGTATCCCAATTGCTTTGATAGGCCATAGAGGGATTTTATGAAATGAGAGGATTTTTAAGTGGAAGGTGTTGGAATGAATTAAAGGGTATGTGCCTTTGTTGTTCTTGAAAGATCACCTAAGGATATTCATTAGGAACATATGGGCCCATGATGGATGGAAGGGTTCGTGGATATGGTCCAACAATAGATGGTGAAGATGATGGAGGAGGTGGATGTATTGATCTAAAGGGAGGCCTCTTGTGTTTGAAATAGCTACCAACGTATTAAGAAGGAGGTATGCAACCAAGGCCATAAGAATTGAGATGTGTTTTAATATTAGGGTGTGTAGATAAATGGCACTCATGAAGGAATGTGGTATTGTACAAGAAAACCAACTTTTATAAAGGTGGATGAACAAAGCTTATATGTTTGTGGTTCATGAATGGGATCTTACGAAAGTTTAGGATTATCATGAGATATGAGGGAAATGCTTATACTTTGGGGGTCTTGACTTATTGAATGGATGGAAAGCTTTTTCTAATTAATTTATACATTACAATTATGGTATAGAGTCACTGACATACTTTGATCATGAGATGGTATGGCGTCATGACATGGAATGGAATGATGAGATGAACTGGGATCATGAGAGGGAGTATTTTGATCTTCACATAAAAGGGGGATCTATGATGTCATGCTTTCGATCAATGAAGTCAAGTGTGTACATGGTTGACTTTCTATAGGTGCTATGAAGGTGGAAAAACATGAAATGGATGAGCTAGATAAACATAGGATGGATGAGGTGAAAGTGGGTGGAACTAAAAGACTATGACTACCATGTTGTGAAATACAATTTTGCATTGGGTATTGTATTCCTTACAAGGTGAATTTTGGTGTTCCTTTGGTGAAATAGGATGGATAGCTATTGGTTCAACATGGAAAACATTTTGGTTTCCCATTTCAATGGACGAAAATGATGAAATGGATGGTGACATGAGTTGGGTACAAGTTTCAATGGTAGGTTTATGGTTTTTCTCGCTTGATTAAGATTTAGATCTTGAATACCCCATCCCACTATGGAAGATCATACACACCTTCAAGCATATATAGATTCTAATCAAATATGGTCTTCAAACGTATTGTTGCATGTTTCATAAATGCGCAAACATAAATAATTTGCATGATAGTGAAATGGCTTTCCACAATAAACACTTTCTGCTTTGTGCACTATAATAATGTATTTAAGTCCACCTCCATATTGCAGGATATAAAGCACAGTGGGTTGTAGGTTGTATATCACGCAATGTTTTCCAACTTGCAAATATACATAGATAGTATGGTTGCAACAAAACTCTTGTGTTTTTTAGACATTAATAATTTCATGAAACTCACCTAAAAAAATTATTACAACTCTTTGGTGGACTAAAATTTGGGTTTCAAAATCGTGATATGATGATAAATCAAAATGCACTGAATAATTGCAGGTTGGAAAACACAGTGTGGGATGTCAGTACATGATTTTATGAATCTCCCACTTGAAATACAACATGTACATACATGAGTAATGATTATCTCTTTAAATAAAATCCAAGCCCATACAATTCACCTCCTCACCATTCACTTCAGCCAATAGGAAGAACACTTGGTTGAAAAATGTCCCCTTCGAATCATCTGAATTTCTGCAAACTCATGCACTAGGAAATACAAATGGAATAGGTGGTTCAATTTTATCTTCATAGGAAACAAGAGATAGTGGAAGCCTTACGTTTCTATTGCTAAGCAATTTGGCTGGTGATTGTTGAGTTGTGGAGGAAATGGTATGGGCTTGGATTTTTTTTAAAGGGATAATTGTTACTCTTGTATGTAGATATCTTATTTCAAGTGGGAGCTTTCCTGTTTGTTTTGTATCCACTTCCACATTACACAAATTCCCTCCTCCACCAACCTCCAATGCAGCTATTGTTGTGGAATCTTAAACTTTTATCAGTTGTGCAACAACACCTTTCACTTTTGGCCTATCAATTGTGCAACAAAACCTGTGACTTGAGATGTTGATCAGTTGTGCAACAAGACCTTCTACTTTTGACTTGTCAGTTGTGCAACAAAACCTTCCATTACTGTCTTTGTTTTATGAAATTCATGTCTTTTAGATTGCAGCTCTCTCCGAACAACATTAAGCTCCTCTTCTTTTCATCGTGACAACTTCTTCTTGTGTTTTAATTCCTTTTCTAAGTAGTTAATTTTAGTCTTCACTTGTTATTCTCCAATTTGAGCATTTCCAACTATTTTTTTTGTAGTGTTTTTATGATTAGAGTATGCAGATGTTTCTTTTCACAAGCTCGTTAGGGAACTTATCTACCTTTTCAGATAAGACTTGCATGCCTCCACCCAACTGATTCTCTTTTTCTACACTTAGATCTGATATTTCCTTTTCCTTATCATCCATTTCCAATTGTTTTTGTTCCATGGAATTTCTAACTTCAAGAATGCTTGCCTTTATTTGTTCAACTCCACTTATAGCATCATCTCTCTCTTTCTTTGCTTGCACAAATTCATATGCAATAGAAAACCTTTCGAGCTAATCCACTTTTGCATTGCCATTTTCCCCTTGCACATACTGCACATGCTCCTTCCTCCACATCTCATGAACAAGAACAACCTCTTCACTCAATACATTATCTATCTCATTCACTTTGGTTTGCTTCTTTCCAATTGTTTTTAGAGCAGATTCTTTTGTTCACTACACACTTTCCAGTACATCCTCATATTTTTTTTATTACTACCATGTCATACAATTCTCATAACACACTTTCTTTTGATTTTTTTTTTATTTCTTATAGGAAAAGGGATAGAGTTTTGAATGTATTGAATACTTTCATGTACCTTTGCAACTACTTTATGCCCAACTTTGATAGTGTATTGATGATTTCATAATCCATATGTTTATTTTAACAAATTATTTGGATAAAGTGTTTTTATGATAAAATAATTCATATGTTTATTTTAACAAGTGTATAAATATGATTACATAATTCATATGTTTCAGATAAGAATTTCATCTCTCGACTTAACTAATTCTCTTTTTCTGCACTTTCATCTAGTTTTACAAGAGTTAATGGGTTGCAGTTTTTATAACACCATGTGCTTTCCAATGTGTAGTTTGGAAAAATAGTATTCATGTAACTAAGAGCTTTTCTTTTCATAAATTTTTTGTGATGCTTATTTATGTTCTGAAGTAGTTGATGAATCAATAGTTGGAAGTAAATATAAGTTTTTTTCTAGATGCTTGCAATGCTATTTGTTACTTACTTTTTTTCCCCTTTTTTTTGATAGCACAACCAAAAATGTTGAACTCAAGAATTGACATTGGGAAGGTTCCCCACGAAAATGAGTAAGAAAATGGAATTCACTTTAGTATAGAGAGGTTGCATTGTTCCTTCAAATTCAATTATCGGATGGTGGAGGATTCCATTTGCAAGATCGGTAGATTTTCGGAGCCTACCGAACCTATACTCCCATATTTCAAAGTTGATGTAGCATGCGGTTTCCTGTCAAACTCCATGGACCTGTTGACAAACCATATTCTAGTTCAAATTTTGTGTGCAAAATATGTTTGGAGACATGTGGTCAATCACGTACAGTTTGAGGAAGAATTGGAAATATATGATGTTGATCAAGGTCTCTACCTCATTGGTGGCATCTTCGCACGTTCATTGCTTCAATCATCCTAAGATATGAGGTGTGTATAATAAACATTTAGCAATGCCATACATCGTTAGGATGATCATTTTTTCAACCAAGCAATGTGATTGCATGGTCATGTTGTTGAGCCACACATAGAAGAGGACATATGGGAGATGTATCTTGCCATATGCACACTGCTTGACCACCCCACATCAATTCCGTCAAATGATGAAAGGGTTATTCAATAGCTTAGCCTAGGATGCCCCTGCCATTCCAATGAGGGCACAAAAGTAAAGACAGAAAATGTAAAGAGTGAATCTGATTAGGATGTCGAAAGACTTGTTAAATGGAAAATGGAAACTAAAACTTCAAATTTTATTTTGTATTACTCTTTTGAAACACTATAGTTGAATGAATGATATTTTGTATTTCTTTTTATTAGTGTTTATTACTATATTTTTTATCACTCTTTATTACTATTTAATACATGACTACTGTTTTGTAAAACTATAGATTGTAAAACATAGGGTGTTGTAAAAACAACCAACTCACAGTTGTAAAACACAAGGTGTTGTAAAGTATTTTTAATTACTCTTGATTACTGTTTATTGGAATTATTTTGTATTACTCTAATTATTTTATTACTATTTATTATTGTATTTCAATATGGACATTTCAAGGTGAAGAACCTTAGACATATGCAATGCAATATCACAAGTACAATTAACAAGGTATGAATGAGCAAAATTTTTTTAGTAGATTGTGTCATGAACATTGAAGCAATAGTAGGATAGTAACCCCAACATTTAAGTAAACCTATGGTCAACACTCTCTTTTCCATTATCAATTTTATTCCCAATTTAATCCATGAAGAATCTCCTCAACCTGCAGATCCTATTGTTAGCCATAACTTGAGCAGGTGTCAAGGATAGCTTTATTTTTTTATTACCCAAGCAACAATTGACAAAATTCAGCCTTACCAAATAACATGTGGTGAAATTTTTTTTGAGGTTATTGTGGAAAAGAGTTCTTCACAGTATAATGTGCAGTTTTCAATTAACCTTTTTCCATGAATTCCATATCTTTGATCGGCTATTTCGAGCTTGATGACCTTGATCAAGAACAAGGAGGCTTGGCCTCTGTAAAATTAGGTTTCCAATATGCTTAGCCTCTTCAGGAAGGCTCAGATTTGTCTCACAAGTTAGGTATACAAAAATATTGTAGCCAATAACAAGCACACTTTTTCTTCTATGCCACTCATGAAGTATCACCCAACGCCTCAATTTTTTCAATTTTTTTCCCATGATCTGGTTGCTCTTAGCCAATTTTATAATCTCTTCATATTCATAGTTGGAATGAGTTTCATTCGCAAAGGTCATTGATCTGTTTAGCATGTAAACTAGAATGTCAATACTCCACTTCTTGAATTCTCTTTCCCAAGGGAAAATAATGTTTTTTGGAGCAATAATCAAAGGCCTACTTATAATATTTTTGTAAGTGCTTAATCAGGTCTTCGATTATTGCTCAAAAAAACATGTTTTTCCCTTGGGAAAGAGAGTTCAAGAAGTGGAGTATTGACATTCCAATTTACATGCTAAATAGATCAACGACCTTTGCAAATGAAATTCAATCCAACCATGAATATGGAGAGATTATAAAACTGGCTAAGAGCAACCAGATCATGGGAAGAAAAAATGAAAAATTTGAGGTGTTTGGTGATGCTTCATGAGTGGCATAGAAGAAAAAGTGTGCTTGTTATTGGCTACAATCTTTTTGTATGCCTAACTTGTGAGACAAATCTGAGCCTTTCTGAAGAGGCTAAGCATATTGGAAACCTAATTTTACACATCCCAGGCCTCCTTGTTCTTGATGAAGGTCATCAAGCTCAAAATAGCCAATCAAAGATATAGAATTCATGGATGCACAGGTTCACGAAGTTCTTCATGGATCAAAGATATGGAATTCATTGATGAAAGAAATGGAAATCATGGATCAAAGTTAAATGGCTAACAACAGAATCTATAGGTTGAGGAAGTTCTTCATGGATGAAATTGAGAATAAAATTGATAATGGAAAAGAGAGTGTTGACAATAGGTTTACTTAAATGGGTATGTGCAGGATCATGATGGGCCAAAAAGTGGCGATATGTAACTGATATGATGGCCCATTGGCTGACGACCTTTTTTACCCAAAAGTGATGAAACAAATTTAGGGTTTTTAAAGGAGATTCTCAGCTTTCCACCAATATAAATTATTCTTTACTTTGAATTTAATAAATAATTATTATTCATTTGCTATTTGAATTATGACTAAAGTGCTGATTGATAGGCTGATTGAAAAAAATCTATAGCTTTCAAACAGTATCACATTTTTTGAATCTGAAACATGCGTCACATTCTTGCTTTGCATACTATAGGATTAAAAAAAAGAGTCAATTTTATGAAGTTTTGACCAAGTTAAGGTGGTCAGACATACAATTTTTTTTATATTTTTAAAAATTTGTAATAACAAATTCATAATTAATTATTTACTTAGAAAAAAATTACAAAAGAATATATATCACATCCGAACATGAGTCCTCTACTTATATCTAAAATATTATAAAAAAACATTATCATTTTATTGTGGTTAGGGTGGTAAGACAGACACCTACTTCTTATTTTTTCCCTAAAATTTAAGTACTACTGCATTGAAATTTCAAATTTTCACCAAATAGATTTATTCTTTTAAAAATAAACCTAGTAGTTTAGAAACTACATTCAATTTTCTATAGATTCTATTCTTACGTATTTTTGAAATAATATAGATAACTTATTCAAATTTTTACATCAAGTTGCCTAACTCTAATTTTTCTAATTTTTTTGCCACTTAAGGGCCTATTTTTTCCATGATGATCCTGCACATACCCAATTTATTTTGTGGTGAATGTCCTACTATTGGTTCAATGCTCATGACCTTTATCTACTGAATAGTTCTTGCTCAGTCATACCTTGTTAATTGTACCTGTGATATTGCATTGCATATGTTTGATGTTCTTCACCTTGAAATGTCCATATTGAAATGTATTCCTTTGTGGACTGTGATTTAATTTTGAAACTCATCCATAAACATGAATACTTCATTACCACATGGTTTTCCCTTTATCATTTGAAATTATTCAATACATTCAAAACTCTATCCCTTAGCATGCAAGAAATCAGACAGAATCCAAAAAATATTTGTTATGAGAATTGTATGACATGGTAATAATATAAAAAATATGAGGACGTACTCGAAAGTGTGTAATGAAAAAAGAAACCCACTTTAAAAACACTTGGAAAGAAGCACACCAAAGTGAATGAGATAGATAATGTATTGAGTGAAGAGGTTGTTCCTGCTCATGAGAAGGGGAGGAAGCAACATGTGCAGTATGTGCAAGGGGAAAATGGCAATGTAGAAGAGGATTAGCTCGAAATGTTTTCTATTGCATATGAATTTGTGCAAGCAAAGAAAGAGAGAGATGATGCTATAAGTGGAGTTGAACCAATGAAGGCAAGCATTCTTGAAGTTAGCAGTTCCATGGAACAAATACAATTGGAAATGGATGATAAGGAAAAGGCAATATCAGATCTAAGTGTAGAAAAAGAGAATCAGTTGGGTGGAGGCATGAAATTCTTATCCAAAAAGGAAGACGAGTTCCCTAACGATCTTGCGAAAAAGAAACATCTACATAATCTAATAATAAACACGCTACAAAAGCAATAGTTGGAAATGCTTAAAGTGGAGAAAAACAAGCGAAGAAAAAAATTAACCACTTAGAAAAGGAATAAAAACATAAGAAGAAGTTGTCACAGTGAAAAGAAGAGGAGCTTAATGTTGTTCAGAGAGAGCTACAATTTAAAAGATGTGAATTTCATAAAGCAAAGAAAACAATGGAAGGTGTTGTCACACAACTGATTGGTCAAAAGTGAAAGGTCTTGTTGCACAATTGATCAATGTATCAAGTCATAGGTGTTGTTGCACAATTGACAGGTCAAAAGTGAAAGGTGTTGAACACAACTGATAAAAGTTTAAGATGCCACAACAATAGCTGCATTGGAGGTTGGTGGAGGAGGGAATTTGTGTAATGCAATAGTGGATACAAAACAAAAAAGAAAGCTCCCACTTGAAATAGGATATCTATATACAGGAGTAAAAATTATCCCTTTAAATGAAATCCAAGCCCATACCATTTCCTCCACAACTCAACAATCACTAGCCAAATTGTTGAGCAATGGAAATGCAAGGCTGCCACTATCTCTTGTTACCTATGAAGATAAAATTGAACCACCTATGCCATTTGTATTTCCTAGTGCATGAGTTTGCAGCAATTTAGATGCTACAAAGGGGAAATTTTTCAGCCAAGTGCTCTTCCTATTAGCTGAAGTGAATGGCGAGGAGGTGAATTGTATGGGCTTGGATTTTGTTTAAAGGGATAATCGTTACTCCTGTATGTACATGTCCTATTTCAAGAGGGAGCTTTCTTGTCTGTTTCGTATCCACTACCGCATTACACAAATTCCCTCCTCCACCAACCTCAAATGTAGCTATTGATGTGGCATTGCATACTTTTATAAGTTGTGCAACAACACCTCTAACTTTTTGACCTATCAAAATGCTTTACAGGACCATTATAGGTAAGGTGAAAATTTCGTACAACAATTTTGTGCATTTGCTGATAGTAAGGGTTGTTATAAAATATGAAGGTGAACTTCAAAATATTGCTTTGTTACAGTCTGGATAAAAGAAAGCGCTCATTGAAAAAAATTTGAGAAGTGAGTCTTGTTCTTGAGAAGTGAGTCACATCCCACTGTGTTTTCAATCATGCAACTACTTCTCAGAACCTAGTATGTTTTCCATCATGCAACTAATATGTGCATTTTGTGTTTGAAACATAAGAACACATATTCAAATGGAGTGTTTTGCTGAAAGTAAGGATTTTTAAAAAATATGAAGGTGAAGTTGAAAATAGTGTTTTGTTATTGTCTGCATAAAAGAAACTGTTGATTGAACAAGCCTTGAGAAGTGAGTCACAACCCATTGTGTTTTCCATCATGCAACTACTTCTCACAACCTAGTGTGTTTTCCATCATGCAACTAATATGTGCATTTTGTGTTTGAAACATATGAACATATATTCGAAATGAGTGTTTTGCTAAAAGTAAGGGTTTTTAGGAAATATGAAGGTGAAGTTGAAAACATTGTTTTGTTACAGTCTGCATAAAAGAAATCACCCATTGAACAAGACTTGAGAAGTGAGTCACAACCCACTGTGTTTTCCATCCTACAACTACTTCTCACAACCCACTGTGTTTTCCATCATGCAACTAATATGTGCATTTTGTGTTCGAAACATATGAACAAATATTCAAATGGAGTGTTTTACTAAAAGTAAGGGTTTAAAAAAAAAACAAAGGTGAAGTTGAAAACAATGTTTTGTTACAGTCTACATAAAAGAAAGTTCCCATTGAACAGGACTTGAGAAGTGAGACACAACCCACTATGTTTTCCATCCTACAACTACTTCTCACAACCTAGTGTGTTTTCCATCATGCAACTAATATGTGCATTTTGTGTTCAAAAAATACAAAGAGATATTGAAATGGAGTGTTTTGCTGAAAGTAAGGGTTTTTTTAAAATATGAAGGCGAAGTTGAAAATGGTGTTTTATTGCACTCTACATAAAAGAAACCGCTCATTGAACAAGACTTGAGAAGTGAGTCACAACCCACTATGTTTTCCATCATCCAACTACTTCTCAAAACCCATTGTGTTTTCCATCATGCAACTAATATGTGCATTTTGTGTTTGAAACATATGAACAGATATTCGAATGGAGTGTTTTGTTGAAAGTAAGGGTTTTTAAAAAATATGAAGGTGAAGTTGAAAATAGTGTTTTGTTAGAGTTTGCATAAAAGAAAGCACTCATTGAACAAGACTTGAGAAGTGAGTCACAACCCACTATGTTTTCTATCATGCAACTACTTCTCACAACCCACTGTGTTTTCCATCATGCACCTAATATGTGAATTTTGTGTTCAAAACATATGAACATATATTTAAATGGAGTGTTTTGTTGAAAGTAAGGGTTGTTATAAAATATGAAGGTGAACTTCAAAACATTATTTTCTTACAATCTGCAAAAAAGAAACTGCTCATTGAACAAGAATTGAGAAGTGAGTCACAGCCCAATGTGTTTTCCATCATGCACATGTTATGTGCATTTTTTGTTCTAAACATATGAAAAAATATTGAAATGGAATGTTTGCTAAAAGTAAGGGTTGTTAAAAAATATGAAGCTCAACTTGAATGCATTGTTTTGTTACATTTTGCATAATAGAAAGTGCTAGTTGCATGTGCTTACATGGATTTGTAAGTAACTTTGACATAAATAATAAGACTTGAGGTGGCGTTTCCTACCACTATTTGATGGCATTTGACATTATTTATAATGGAATTTTACAATGCAACAAAAAGTGTCATGGAATCTGCAAGAACATTGTGTTACATTTTTTTAAATTAAGAGTAAATGCTTTTGAACCGGAGCTATGAACCAGTGAGGTCACAAATGGGGGACCTCAACCCCTAAACCCCAAAGGGATTGGAGCCTTGATGGCAAGATTAACAATACAACTTAACAATCGTGCAATGCCACTATTGGTAGAAGGTCGTAGTCATAAAACATACCAAAGTACTATAATTCCATAGGATAATTGATCAATAATTACATGATCAAATATAATATAATTCCACACCATAATTTTTCAATAATTACATGATCAAAGATAATGTAATTCCACAACATAATTGTTCAATAATTACATGATCAAAGACCGAATGGAAAATGAATATTGTAAGCTTCTGTCATCCTCTCCTACAGTGCCTTTTATGTGCAATTGAGGAGATAGTCAGATAAAATCTTATAGGCTTCTTTAAGTCCTTGGAATTGATGGTGGGGTGATCCCACTTGCATGAGGGATCAGGGAATCCTCTGCTTCGACCATTGCACTTTCAACACCTTCAGCCTATAAGAAACCCATGAATATAAATGACTATGTTCGACAATTAACATATGGATATAAGCAAAAGGAAACATCTGATCTAAGCACAGAGAAAGAGAATCAGTAGGGGGAGAGATGAAATCCTTATTTGAAAATGTAGAAAACTTTTGTAACACATTTATATGAGCCTATGGAGAAGAAATACAATTGAAAATAAATGAGAAGGAAAAGGAAAAAGGAGATAGACCAAGAAACATTGCTAATAATTGAGGCCCAATTTTTTTGCTTCTTTCATAGAAGTTGAGGGAAATTGAGAAATTGAGTAGGCTAGTGTCAAGAATCAATAAAATCAGGCCTCGATCTTATTAGCGACATTTCTTCACACATGCCACTTCCTTGTTCATCTTTTCCTTGTAACATGAAGAATGTTAACGTCACATCAAATTGAAATGTGTGCAACAAATTCATTGAAATTATGAAAATACACATTCAAAAGGAGATTTCAAAATTACCCTTTCTTCCACTTTATTCCTCTAAAAGAACAAGGGACAGTGTGTTTTCCAATATACTATCAAAATCAACATATTCATTATAGAAATGAAAATTTCTAAATGAAATCACAAAGACACTCTAAAATAAGAGCAAAAAGCGACTACAATGACACATATTACAACCAACCACAAATGCATACTTTAAAAGGGAAACTGCACAATCTCCTCCTCAGGCACCCTTTCTTCTTGCTGCTCTGTCAAGGCACATTTTCCTTTCCCAAATGGACACTAACTTGCTCGCGCCTACCACTTCCTTGTCCATCCTTTCCCTCTAATGCCAGGAATGTAAATGTCACATCAAATTCAAATACATGCAACCAATTCATTCAAAAGATCAAAATACACATTAAAAAGTAGATTTCAATATTACCCTTTCTCCCGCTTTCTTTGACTTTCCCCTTCGAAGTATGCATCTGTGGTTTCCTGTAATATGTAAAAATGTTGCAAGTGTTACAGGATAGTTAAAGTTCCAAAATTTATTGCATCGTCTGTTGTAAGGAAGCATATAGTTTTTCAATCATAAGAAACAAAATTTTAAGGTGGACTTCCTTACATTCTTGGTGTGTAGGAAACAAAAACTTTTGACAAGCAAATAACTGACAGGGGACATTGTGTTTTCCAACACTGCAAATAATGTGAGCATTTTTTTTTCTTTCAATCAGATGAAGATAGTGAAATTCCATTTTTACTATTACAAATAGGATTTAATACGACTATTCACTTGAAAGTATCCATGATGAGAAAAATAGTCAACCTCAAATGATTTAAATGTCAACCTTTTTCTTTCATTTATAAGCAAGCTACCATAAACAATAAGACTTCAGGTGGCATTTCCTTTTGGTATATTTCATATTAACAAAAATAGAATGCACATTATAAACACACAACCAAACGATTATTGTCACAGTCTTTATAACAAAAAGTGGCCATTAAACAAGAATTGAGAAGTGAGTCACAACCCTGTGTGCTTTCCATCCTACAACTGTTATGTGTATTTTTTGTTCCAAACATATGAATGATATTGAAATGGAATGTTTGCTGAAAGTAAGGGTTGTCATAAAATATGAAGGTGAACTTCAAAACATTTTTTTGTTACAGTCTCCATAACAGAAAGTGCTCATTGAACAAGAATTCAGAAGTGAGTCACAACCCTATGTATTTTCCATCCTACAACTCTTATGTGCATTTTCTATTCCAAATGTATGACGATATTGAAATGGAATGTTTTCTAAAACTAAGGGTTGTTGAATACATTCATACTGTCAATATAATTTCCAGTGGGGGATACATAAAAGTATCCAAAATCAACTAAGTTGTCACCAACCTATTGGGTTCTCACAGTGTAAGTAACCAAAATGTTTTCATTACATTCATACTATCTATGTGTAATTGCAGGTTCAAAAACATTGGGTATTATGAACCCTGCAACCCAAGTACTATTTTCAAACCCTTTACAAGTAACAACCCAATTGGTTACTCACCCCTCAGGTGAATTTGGATAGTCTTATATATCCTTGACCTGCAACTCCTTGCAGAATGAGAAAACCTAGAACATAGAGTGTTTTCCAAGAACGATACTTGTTACAATCTAAAATGCATGTCTTAATCACATCAACACCCTTCCCTCCCGCAGTGAATAGATAGCTTCTCGCACAAGGAAAAAAAAATTGACATAATTCGATGCAACATGACACCTCCTCACTTTCCTCACCATGATGTTTCCTCTTGTCTGTCGATTTCATCACTTTTATCGACAGGCCTTGCACTATGCCATCTCCTCATGTTATGTATATTTTTATGCATTTTTGTATGTACATAGGTGTGTTTTGTTGGGAGATTAGCTATTTCCATATAGGGTTTTACAACATTGTGTGGGTTGAAGGTTTCATAAATCATGCTCTCACATCCCACTGTGTTTTCCAACCTGCAATCATACAGAGTTTTAATCGTTGTTAGAAAACACTGGGTTTTTAAAAACGGTGCCTTTCATTGCATTCCTATAGTCTAAATAACAAAAGTTTTTTTAGATGAATATTCATATTGTTGTGTAAAATTCCAAGTTGCAAACCATTTTTTTTTCAAAATCTGCTACCCACACAATGTTTTAAAACCCTTTACAAGTGACAACCCAATTGGTTACATATCCCTCACCTCAATTCCATTGGTTTTTCATCTCCCCCACCTACTCTCCAACCTTTCTCAAGTTCAACCTACAGAATGAGAAAACCCACAACACAGAGTGTTTTCCAATAACAATACTTCTTACATATTAACTGTGTTATTTCCTTCCATTGCTAGTTCCATCACTTCTATGATCTATCTGGTGGGCCCCACACTATGTCATCTCTTCATGTTATGTATGTTATGATGTATCTCGTTATGTATTTTTTCATGCATTTTTGTGTGTACATAGGTGCTTTTTGTCTTGGATTTGGAGAAAGCTAACTCCTAGACAAAAAACAAGTTTATGTATATAACATATTAGTAACATAATATCGTACCCCCCATACCCCATTCCATGCGGTGGACAAAAGCACCGAGGAAAACACTTGACAAATGGATAGTCATGTGTTGTCAGGTGGTGTCGCCGAAAAAAGGACACACAGCTAGGTGGGAAAGTCAAAAAGCTAGACAAAAACACACCTAACATCACCATTTTCTACATTTGCATTTTCCAGTTTGGTGGGTGGGGAGGGAGGAGGCATGGGCAAGGAAAATGGAGTTGCAGGATGCCAAACCAGAGTAAAAACTTTTCTTTTTCTTATGTACATAGGTACGTTTTGTCTACATTTTCTAAAAAGCATTAAATGACTATTGGTTAAAGAAAAAGGGTTTTCATTGATGGAAAAATAAAATGTTTTTTTTGCATGTAGGGTTTTCATATGAAATGCATAGTTGTTTCTATTTATGTAGAATAAAAAAATTCAACTGGAAATTCTTTGGATTCGCCACAGTAAGCATCTCATCTATAAAAATATCATAACTTCTTAATGCAGAATAAATTTTGGAAGTTTAGCTAACCCGTACACAAGTTGCAATTCAAGTTATGATAGCTAGAATCACCTGTATTTAGTGCAGAAGCTCTACGTCTCCTAAAACGTCCTCAATTCACCTGCCCTTATTTTCCTCAATTTTGTTTCCTCGAATATATCAACCACCTGGAAGGAAGACAAGTGTTAGTGATAGATTAAATTAGCAAATTAAAGACATTTGGTGCTACAAAGAATTCTTTTTATTCCAAATTTCACCAATATACAATTTATATGTTGTGGTGGGTGCAAAATTCTATCTTGCATAGACAATAAAAAAACATATTAAACTATACATTGGGAATTTAATTTCCAATGTAACCTATCGCTAACACTAGTAGTATATATCAGCAATTATATCTGCCATTTTGCCATTCTGTAGGAACTATGAAGCATTAAACGTTCATTCAGATATATAAGAAACTCATCTCTCCTAACATATGAAAGAGGCCATAACTTACAATAATCAATAAGTGCATAGAAGACAGAACAAGAAGGATGCCATGTACCACTATTAGACTTCTGTTTATATCTCGTGTCTCTCAATCAACATCTAAATGACATATCGGTATCATAACCATTGTTCAATGATATTGTAAACTGAACCATTACTTGTATAGATGACTGAAAAAATACAGATCATTGCAAGGAAAAAGGTTAACAAGTCAACAAAATCCTTGCTAATCACCTTGATTGACCAAAAAATAACAACTAATATGCCAAAAAAACACACCTATGTACATACAAAAATGAATAAAATCATACACAAAAAAATACATAGAAACATACGTACATGAAAACAAGGCAAAATAGGATGTCAGTGCAGAAAAGAGAATCAGTTGGTTGGAGACATGAGAGTTCTATGTGAAAAGGTAGAAAATTTTTGTAAACAACTTATTAAAAACAAAACATCTCCATTCTCTAATTAGAAAGACACTCTCAAAGCTGAGAACAATATTTGGGTTGCAGGTTTCATAACATATACTATTTTCCAACATGCACGTATATATAGACAACACTCTTCTAATGAAAACCTTAAAGTTTGTAGATAGTAACAATGTACTAAAGTTCATTCACCTTCACAATTTATAGCAACTCTTACAGAAAAAAATTGAAATTCAATTTCGTCATATCATTTAAAAATAAATGCACAATATAATTTGTAGGTTGGAAAACACAATGTGGTTTTCCATTTATTTCATTATGTACATTCAAAGTTACGTGGTTGAGATCACGAGCAGGAATGTCTTGAAAAGCTTTTGTTAATTAGGTAGTAGGAATGCAATGAAATCCAACATTTTATAAACACCCACTGTTTTCCAACAACCATTAAAACTTTGAATGATTGCACGTTGGAAAAAACCGTGGGAGGTGAGTGCATGATTTATGAAACCTCCAACCCACACAATGTTGTAAAACCCTCTATGGACACAACTAATCTCCTGAAAAATCACACCTATGTACATACAAAAATGCATAAAAACATACAAGATACATGGAAACATACATAACATGAAGAGTAGACGTATTGTGGGACCCGCCAATAGAAGTGACAGAATTGACAAACAGAAAGAAACATCACAGCGGGGAAAGTGAGGAGGTGTCCCATTACATCAAATTACGTCAGCTTTTTTTTTCCTTGTGCGAGAAGCTATCCATTCATTGTGGGAGGGAAGGGTGTTGATGTGATTAAGACATCCATTTTAGATTGTAACAAGTATTGTTCTTGGAAAACACTCTATGTTCTAGGTTTTCTCATTCTATAGGTTGAAAGTGAATCGTTGGAGAGTGAGGGGGTGTTGGAGGCAGGAGAGATGACCAAGCGAGTTGAGGTGAGGGTTTTATAACCAACTATATGTACATAGGTGCATCAACTCAGTTTTCCCATCTTACTAATTGGGTTGTTACGTATAGAAGGTTTTACAACACTATGTAGGTTGCATATTTCTTAAAACTCAGTGTTTTCCAATCCCATTACATTCTTACTATCTAATTCACAAAAGGCTCTCAAGACAATCACAAAACATACCAAATTGAGGTGAGGGGTGAGTAACCAATTGGGTTGTTTCTTGTAAAGGGTTTTAAAACATTATGTGGGTTGCAGATTTCAAAAAACCAGTGTTTTGCAACCTGGAATTTTACAAAATAGTATGAATGCAATTTAGACAGTACAAACAATGTGAGTTTGAGTTGTCATTTTCAAAAAAAAAAATCTGCCATGGGAATTGGAGGAAGAATGATGTGTGTTTTTGTAGTTTGGAGAAAGAATGGGGAAAACACTCTACGTTTCATGTCTGCACATTGAAAGCTGATGGTTGGAGTGCACATGTAGGAGTTGGAGGAAAAAACCAATGTTTTGAAACCTGGAATTTAACAAAATGGTATGAATGTAATTTAGACAGTACAAATGTAATGAAAGGAACCTTATAACAAGACTTACATAGAATAAAAATAGCATTTCTATTTCTTAATATGATCCAAATATACATGCACAGTATGATTGCGGGTTGGAAAACACAGTGGGAGGTGAGGTGACAACATGATTTACGAAACCTCCAACACACAAAATTTTATAAAACCCTCTACACACTGAAGCAAAATACCTTACTGGTTGTCTAGAAAATTGTGCCTATCACCACACTCGTATGGTCTGAATAACACAAACCTTTTCAATACATACATACTGTTTTGGAAAATTCTAGTATGTAAACACTATGTTTTACAAAACCTACAACCCACCTAATGTTTTAAAACCATTTAGACACCAGTATTTGAGGGACGCTTAGGCACATTTTTTCTATTGCTTTCTGCAAATGACTACAACTCCATTTCCATTTTCCTCGCCCGCGTGTCCCTCCCTAGCCTACAACTCCATTTTCCTCGGCTTACAACTCCATTTTTGTCACTCGTGCCTCCTTCCTCCCCACCCACCAAAATGGAAAATGAAAATGTGGAAAATGGAAATGTTAGGTGCGTTTTGTCTATATTTTTGAATTTCCCACCAAAGTCGCACATCCTTTTCCGGTGACGCCACCTAACGGCATGCGGCTACCCATCCGTCAAGACTTTTCCTCGATGCTTTTTGTCCACTGCATCACATGGGGTATGGGGGTACAATAGCATGTTACATACATAGGTTCTTTTGGTCTAGGAGTTAGCTTCTAATGGAGCAGGATAACTACTAGACAAAATGCACCTATGTACATACAAAAACACATAAAAACATACATAACGACATACATGGTAACATACATAAAATGAAGAGATGGCATAGTGCAGGGCTTGCTAGACAGATGACTTAAGTGACAAAACCAACAACGTAAGGAAACATCATGGGAAGTGAGGAGGTGTCCCGTTTCCAAATTAGCTTCTCCCCTAATGAAATAATATACCAGTATTAAAGGATGATTCATATAATATACCAGTATTAGAGGGAACAACTAATAGGAGATAGTCTATTTTCAAACATTGCAAATAATGCGAGCATTTTATTTAAACACAACAATGGAAGGTGTGATTTTGAAGACATTCATACTGTTTTGTAACATTCAATGTTGCAAAACCATACGTGTTAAGAAGCAAGAAACCCACCGTGAGACAACCCTTTACATTTAAACAAGGAGATTCAAATAACTGAAACCCAACATTGTGATTTCCAAATAGCAATTAATTTCTACACTTTTTCTTTTCAATCATGCAAAATTTAAACACAACAATGGAAGGTGTGATTCTGAAGATATTCATACTATTTTGTAATATTCCATGTTGCAAAACCGTAAGTGTCAAGAAGCAAGACAATGTGTTTTCCAAAACTACAAATAATGCAAGCATTTTATTTAAACACAACAATGGAAGGCGTGATTTTGAAGACATTCACATTGTTTTGTAACATTCCATGTTGCAAACCCATAGGTGTCAAGAAGCAATACAATTTTTTTTCCAACACTACAAATAATGTTGGCATTTTATTTAAACACAACAATGGATGGTGTGAATTTGAAGACATTCATACTATTTTGTAACATTCTATGTTGCAAACCCATAGGTGTCAAGAAGCAGGATAGTTTGTTTTCCAACACTACAAATAATGCGAGCATTTTATTGAAACACAACAATGGAAGGTGTGATTTTGAAGACATTCATACCATTTTGTAACATTCAATGTTGCAAAACCGTACGTGTTAAGAAGAAAGCAGTGAGACAACGCTTTACATTTAAAAAAGGATATTCAAATAACTGAAACCCAACATTGTGTTTTCCAAATTGCATATATTTTGTGCACTTTTTCTTTTCAATTATGCAAAATTTAAACAGAACAATGGAAGGTGTGATTTTGAAGACATTCATATTGTTTTGTAACATTCCATGTTGCAAACCCGTAGGTGTCAAGAAGAAAGACAGTGTGTTTTCCAACACTATAAATAATGTGGGCATTTTATTTAAACACAACACTGGAAGGTGTGATTTTGAAGACATTCATATTGTTATTTAACATTCCATGTTGCAAAACTGTAGGTGTCAAGAAGCAAGACAATGTGTTTTCCAACACTGTAAACAATGCGGGCATTTTATTTAAACACAACAATGGAAGGTGTGATTTTGAAAACATTCATACTATTTTGTAACATTCAATGTTGCAAAACCGTACATGTTAAGAAGCAAGCAGTGAGACATCCCTTTACATTTAAACAAGGAGATTTAAATAACTGAAACCCAACATTACGTTTTCCAAATTGCATATATTTTGTGCACTTTTTCTTTTCAATCATGTGAAATTTAAACACAACAATGGAATGTGTAATTTTGAAGAAATTCATACTATTTTGTAAAATTCCATGTTGCCAAACCGTAGGTGTCAAGAAGCAAGATAGTGTGTTTTCCAACACTGTAAACAATGCAAGCATTTTATTTAAACACAACAATGGAAGGTGTGATTTTGAAGAAATTCATAATATTTTGTAACATTCAATGTTGCAAAACCATGCATCTTAAGAAGCAAGCAATGAGACAACCCTTTACATTTAAACAAGGAGATTCAAATAATTGAAACCCAACATTGTGTTTTCCAAATTGCATATATTTTGTACACCTTTTCTTTTCAATCATGCAAAATTTAAACACAACAATGGAAGGTGTGATTTTGAAGACATTCATACTATTTTGTAACATTCCATGTTGCAAACCCATAGGTTTCAAGAAGCAAGACAATGCGTTTTCCAACATTGCAAACAATGCAAGTATTTTATTTAAACACAACAATGGAAGGTGTTATTTTGAATACATTCATACCATTTTGTAACATTAAATGTTGCAAAACCATACATGTTAAGAAGCAAGCAGTGAAAGAACCCTTTACATTTAAACAAGGAGATTCAAATAACTGAAACCCAACATTGTGTTTTTGAAATTGCATATATTTTGTGCACTTTTTCTTTTCAATCCTGTGAAATTTAAACACAACAATGGAAGGTGTGATTTTGAAGACATTCATACTGTTTTGTAACACTCCATGTTGCAAAACCGTAGGTGTCAAGAAGCAAGATAGTGTGTTTTCCAACACTGCAAATAATGGCATTTTATTTAAACACAACAATGGAAGGTGTGATTTTGAAGACATTCATACAATTTTGTAACTTTCAATGTTGCAAAACTTTACGTGTTAAGAAGCAAGAAATGAGATATCCCTTTACATTTAAATAAGGAGATTCAAATAACTGAAACCCAACATTGTGTTTTCCAAATTGCATATATTTTGTGCACTTTTTCTTTTCAATCATGCAAAATTTAAACACAACAATGGAAGGTGTGATTTTGGAGATATTCATACTGTTTTGTAACATTACATGTTGCAAAACCGTAGGTGTCAAGAAGCAAGACAGTGTGTTTTCCAACACTGCAAATAATGCAGGAATTTTATTTAAACACAACAATGGAAGGTGTGATTTTGAAGACATTCATACCATTTTGTAACATTCAATGTTGCAAAACCTAACGTGTTAAGAAGCAAGTAGTGAGGCAACACTTTACATTTAAACAAGGAGATTCAAATAACTAAAACCCAACATTATGTTTTCCAAATTGTATTTATTTTGTACACATTTTCTTTTCAATCATGTGAAACTTAAACACAACAATGGAAGGTGTGATTTTGAAGACATTCATATTGTTTTGTAACATTCCATGTTGCAAAACTATACGTGTTAAGAATCGAGAAACCCATTGTCAGACAACCCTTTACTTTTAAACTGAGAGGATACAGTGTGTTTTCTAACACTACAAATAATGCGAGCATTTTATTTGTTCCAATCAGTTGAAGAAAGTTAAATGCCATTTTGACTGTACCAAAGAGTTGTTCAAAATGAGAATGTCAATGGGAAAATAAAAGATTTTTTTTGCATGTACAGTTTTGGGCTTGGGTTTCCATTACAAATTCTCATTTTGAAAACCCACTGGCTCATAATGTTTTTTCAAAACCCATCTTCACAACACAAAAACCCCTTTATTTCTTCACAGTCAAATTTCAAAACCCTCAAGTAAAAAAAATTCTCAAACAACCATGTTGAAAACCCTACATGCAAACAAAACATTTCACTTTCATTTCACAGAAAACCCATTTAATAGCAAACCCATCAAACCCTATGATGGAACCCCTCAAAATTTCTTGGTTCCACCTTAAGTCTGTGAAAATTCTAGCTTGTGTTCTCATTTCTGATATTTGGTCATGTCCCCATCACTGTATTAGGGTTTTTATGTTGATTAAAACCTTGTAGAAATGGTCTATAAGTTCTACAACCCTTGGTCATTGTATTATTGCATTGACTTGTATTCCCAGTCTTCGGTTGACTAAGTTATATTTTATGTTATTCACTATCGTCAAGTGACTGGTCCCTCACACCTAGGTCTGAATTTCCCATTTCTTATAAGGTTAAGTAGAGGGCCCCTTTTTGGCCTTTACATCCTTTGCATTTTGTGACTTAGAAGTTTTTGAGCCCCTTCTCTAACATCATCCTAGAGGGTCCCTCCTCAGAACAACTTACGTGCATGTGCTTAAAGTTTTCACTCAAGTCTTGACAACCATCATACTTTTATCACCCATTGCTGATTTTTTAAAAAGTGTATGTCTCAAATTAGCGACGAGCGATGAGTGACATTTCTTTGTTCTTGCTCATCGCGAATAGCTACTAGAGCTCTTGAAACAATCAGCGATGAGCGATGTTCTATGTATTATTAAGGAATTGCTTATCGCTAATGGCTTTTGAGCTTTGAGCATTGTAATAGTGATAAGCGATGTTCTCCGGCCTTACGTTCTTATCACTCATCACAGATGGTCATAAAATGATAAATTTAAGATCAGCGATGAGCGATATGATGGAATTCCTTTGCATCATGTGATCATGTATATGATTTAAGTGTTAAGTTATATATTAGCAATACGTGATATGTAATGTCACTATGAAGATCTCTCATTGCTAATTGCTCACAAACCATTTGAGGAGAATTAGCGATGAGCGACGACCTTATGTTTTATCGCTCATCATGGATTCATTTCAAAGCTCAAGTTCCAAAGTAGTGATGAGCAATGGAGTTGTCTATTTAAAGGTTTCTTTTGCTAATATGATAAGATCTTATGTGCAATGCATTTTGTACTATTGATTTTCATGCAGGTGTACATGTTTAAATTTGACTTCTTCACTACATCTCCCGTCGTTGATAGGAGCCTAGGTGCAAAGTTAGATTAGCAATGAGTGATGAAGTGTATAAGGAAATATTCTCTCCAAGAAACACTAGTCTTATGTACTTCATTGATATTAATGAAAAAACACGGATTAGGATGGCAATACATGCTAATTGATTGATCGCATATGATTAATCAAGATTGATAGAAGATGTGGCAACACTTGAGTTGACATCACTATTTTCTATGAGCAAGTTGCTAAAGGCATAAAAACAAGGCTTAGATTATCACGGATGAAGTTTTAAATGCTTTAAAATCAATGGCCTAGATTCAAAATTGAGCTATTAAAATTATCAACTCGCTCACACGAGGAGTTCTTGAATCATTAATTATGCATGCTCCAAATTTCTTATTTAATCTAGTTTGCTTGTTATTCACCTTCATCATATTTTAGTTTGCAGTGAATGAGAGACGTGGGTTAGTGAAGAAGTGTGTGAGTATTAATTTTTCCTGAGTTAGGAAGTAGATGTTCTTGTCCTAGATGAGTAGGTCTGCCATGGTTTTTTGAGAGTCTAAGGGATTGAGTTTGTTTGAGTCTGAGGAAAATGCTCCTAAGGACGAAATAGAGACACAAGGAGCTCCTGATACGCCAAAAAGCAGAAGGGGGTGTAGGAAATTCAAGAAGTATGGTGTCAAGAGTAGCTACCTTCTATAGGGCCGAATTGTTTCAAAATAATTGGTTAAACACAAAGAGAAGAGGCTGGTGGAATATGAAAAGAAGGAAAAAAAGGAGAGTAAGCATTATAAGGCCTATCTAGAAGGACATAATTCTCCAAGTAAGGTTTCTAATAACCCTTCAGATAGTGAGGGTGGCACTGATCCTGAGGGTGATTATTATCCCCTCTCCCTGGTACCATCTAAGGATTCTAACACGGAGGTGATGACGGTTTCTCTAGTCCCACCATGAGCAAAACCTGGGCAAGCATCCTCTGAAGTTGATGACTCAAAGTGATGACTATGCCCTATTTTTTTTTTGATGATACCATACCCCTTTTGTCAAGATTCTCCTACTCAGCATTCATGTGATTTCTTGTTTCAAGCGCTAATGTGGAAATTTTTTGGGCTAGTATATTGGAGAAGTGCCAGACTAAATGACCTTGGCGACATGTATGTTGTTTCTAGATAATATACAAGTTGTTGCTGGAGCTGATAGTGGAGAATCTTCTTTGGTCAACAATGATGAATATTTAATGTTATTGCAACAAACTCTGCCTTTTGAGAAGATGGCATGTCTTCATGCAAGGAATATGGAATGTGGTCTTTTACTCTTCCATTTTCCTTAATGATTGCATGTAACTAATTAAGGATGTCTCAAATTCTGGTGCAAATGAAACAAAATGTAAATGTAATTAAGTCAGACGCTTGTTGCTCCCTTGTTTTATAAAAGGGATATCAGGGCTTATTACGATGGTCAGATTCTTAAGTCTCAATAGGGTTTTAGGTAAAAGCTAAGTTTGGGAAAGGAACTTTGAATAGAATACTAATAGTAGGATAGAGGTTTGTCAGGGGCATGAAATACTGTATGTAGTAATCTTAAATGAGTTTTATAGAAACTACTAATATCCAAACAAATATTAGTCTAGAAACAAATACTCTCCTATGTATGTTTTTTACAAGTTATGAATGAGAAATACTAATGGTGTTATAATTTATCTTTAGATATTCCATTTGAATGTATTATTATTTTATTAGCTTTAATTCAAGGAGTTAATTAAAATGCTTGAATAGGGTTATAAATTTTGTAAGGAATTGCTTAGGATTCATAAGAAGCAAGTGTTTCAGGCATTGTGAGTTTTCATAAATGCAAAGCAATATGAAAATAGTCTACCTATCTCTAAATTGAGTATTTTATATATGTATTACTGATTCTTACATATTTGACTCCGTTGCTCCAATTGATGAGACACTAGTCAGTTTGTTGGAAAATCTTGCAAAAATGAACAAATAGTGTACCTAGCCTTGGACTTATGATAAGACAATATTCATTTAAAAATCTATTCAAGGATAGTGTGAGTAAGGAATATCCCCAATTCATAGCAAATAGATAGTCATTCATTTGAAGATCCGCCAAATCTTCAATGAGAAGGATTTTATTTGCAATAAATCAGAATCAATCAGTGTAAATGTGTTACTAATCAAATATATTTCACAAAAAACACAATTGGGATCACCCTTCTAGGTTTCACATAACCTAAAGTGGAGGAGTAAGGACCACAAAATCCTATACTCAGTGTGTTGGCCACTAACCCTGCAGTTCTTCACTATAAGAGTTGGCTACTTTTTAGAGAATTGCTTGGCTCTAGTGGAAAAATCACCAACACCCTACACATAAACAAAACATTTCATTTTCATTTCACAGAAAACCCATTTAATAGCAAACCCATCAAACCCTACACTTTGTGCTTCACAGTCCCTACAAAATGGAAAATGGCATATAAAATTGTAGATACATGCCTCGTTTGGCCGCTTGCAACTCCATTTTCATTTTCCTCGGCCGTGCATCCCTCCCCAGCCCGCAACTCCATTTTCCTTTGTCCCCAGCTTCCAACTCCATTTCCATTTTCATTGGCCGCATTGTCCATCCCTAGCTTGCAACTCCATTTCTATTTTCCTTGGCTGCGTGTCCCTCCCTAACCTGCACCTCCATTTTCCTCGGCCTACAATGCCATTTTCGTCGTCCGCGTCTCCTTCCTCTCCACCCACCAAACTGGAAAATGAAAATGTGGAAAATGGCGATGGTTAGGTGCGTTTTTGTCTAGCTTTTTGACCTTCCCGCCCTCCCGCGTGTCCTTTTCCAGCAACGCCACCTAGCGGCACATGGCTAGCCTTCCGTCAAGACTTTTCCTCGGTGTTTTTTGTCCACTGCGTGACATGGGGTATGGGGTACCATTATAACATATAATATATGTTATATACATAGGTGTTAGCTTTCTCCCAATAATTATGTGCAGCATTTTCAAATATCAAGCACATGCATAGGAAGATATAGGCAATCTCTTTTTTGAAAAGATTCGTTGACAAAATGAAAAAAAAATCACTGAATTGACATTTGCGGGCCAGTCAGTCTTATCCATTTTGTTGCTGTAGCAGAAGGACGCGAAAAGACTCTGAAGCAACAAGTTAGGTATTGAAGCTCTTCTTGAATATCTTTTTGGAATGAGTCTTTATGATGAATTCTGGTTGTCCGGTCCTCCACCGAGACTTGTCACAGATCTACATGCATTCGACGATAATTAAAGATGAATGTCATCTCAACAAGACAAACACTATTAATTCAATGCATTTATTCCATCGAAAACCCTCAACTTTATTTGGGGTTCTTTATGCTTGGAATTATTTGACAACGATGTTATAAAAATTCATTATGGTTCTGGTAATTGTCGTCTGTTCAGAAGCCGAGCTACTCTAAAGATCCACGCGCTTAGCTGTTCCTCTGCAAAATTAAGGTGAGTATCAATCTCTGTGCACAAATTCTCAGCTCTTTCAGCCTATTTCTTTAATATTTATACTGGTTTGGCCTCTGTTCTGTCCTCCAAAAATCCATGTTCCTTTTGAAACCACTGATCTGGCAGCAGGTCTGTCGCCCAGTAATTTCTCCACATAACTGTTTAATACAAATGTAATGAATTCTTATTTTATTGCCAGCTCCAAGAGAGGCAAGCAAATGAAAACACAATCAGCTCAATGCAGAAAACATAGTGCTTTGCAGACCAAAAAAAATCTACAGACTCACCTTTATATAGTTAGCATAGCCTGTTGACCCGTTAAGTCCTGCTGTCTAAAAAAGTGTCTGTGTATGTCACAATTATGAAACGTAACATAAGATTTTCTAATAGTTTTCTTTTTATAGGTAGATTTGATGTATTTGGAAGCTGTTACAATGGTACAATATTATAATGTATTATTTATGAACACATTTTTCTGTTTTCTGCTGTTTTCTGTTTTGATATTAAAAGCAGGGAAAGGGTTTCTGAACTCAAAAATTCAGCAAGACAGCAAAAAGAAAAACAGAGGCCTTGATACCTCAACCATCCAATCAGCAAAACGGGCCACGCAGACCTCAGAGAAACAAAAGCATAAACCTAGAGAGTAGAAGACAAAGGGGCAGTAGCCCAACACGAACAAAACACAGAAAAAAGAGAAAAACCACAACAACGACCACTAATCCTTCAGCCTATCCAACGGTTCGTGCTAGTCTTTCTCCTCAGTAGTGTTCTGTTAGTCTAATAGACACCAGATATTTTCATTTACTTACAACATTAATGAGAGTGTCAGCTATGGTGGAGCTATTCATTACAACTGTTGTTTTCTTTGGTGGCTTTTGTTTTATGGCCGATAGGTTTTGGTCCAATAAGCCTTGTGAATTCTCTTGAATATTCTTCGTGGTTCAATGTTTCCACTCCCATTTCTTGGCTTCTTACCTACAGATGCTCTGCCATTTGACCTATTTTCATTAGCTTATCCATGGCTGCATAAGCAAGCTCTGCAGATTTAGATGTTTCAATGCACAACAGTACCATTCATCGACCTCTTATTAATTCACCGATAGAAGAAAATGAAGGTGAATGCAGTCCACCAAATCTTTTAAACCCCCTGCAAGGTCTAGAGAAGAACTGGGCAGGGATATCTGGGGGTGGCTGGATCTACCATACATCTCCCCACGAAAGCACAAAGCCTAGTCATTAGTATCATTGAAGATTCCATAGTCCATTGTGGATAAAAAAATCCTTCTGAAAAAACTGTGATAGGAACTCTTCCATTGGCATTTTGGATGAGACTATGTGATCCATCATCATGATAACAATCTATATTTCATTCTCAAATGAATAACACCAAACATAGATCTCAGGGCTGCCAATTGGAACACAAATCTTCTTTGGTGAATATATTTATTTTATAGGAAAAATACATTAATTTACAGTCTATATGGCACAACATTTGATTGAAGGGTCTAGGAAAATTCACCGCCAGCAATTCACTGATGGAAAATTCACTGCCAAGTAAAATTCACCGCCAGCAATTCACCACAATGGAAAATTAAGCGCATTAATATTTTTTAATATATATTTCAAATTTTTTTATTTTATTAAAAATATTAATGTGGTTAATTTTCTGCTGCGTTGAATTTTCCATGACGGTGAATTGCTAGCAGTGAATTTGTAGTATGCCTTGATTGAAATAGTTATGATAGATGGTGAGGTGACTGGTATTAAGCAGATGTAGACTACTGTGTCAACAATGATCTATATTGACAAATATTCAATTAATTCATTCTAATATCTCCCATAAATTAATCTTATTATTCATTTTAAATACGTTCTATAAGATAAAAAAAGATGTGTCCTAGCACAATGTGTTGCTAGGTATCCATTTACATCGACTTATTCACTAATACAATCATAAAAATTCACAATAATCCATTATGAATGATAACCATCAAATATTCATGACTTTTTGTGATTTCAAAAGACTTCTAAGATATACAAACTTAATCTCACATAAGCCCTTTATGAAAAGATCAGTGGTTTCATCCTTTGTCCTACAATATTGAAGATGAATCACCGATTGATGGATGCTATGATTAATGTAATAGTGATAGACCTATAATATGTATTTTGTTCTAGAATGAAACATTGGATTCTTAGACAATGAAATTACACATTGATTGTCACAATGAAGAAGGGAAGACCATGCTTGATATTATTTAATAACACAAAGAATAGTTCATAGCCAAGTTATTTCTTTAGCTTCCTCATTTGGTACTATATATTCATCCTCTATGATCTATAAAGCAATAGTAGATTGCTTCTTACTACACCATAAGTGGGGCTAAAGATAGGAGAGAGAACATAGAGAGTAAATTTTTGGTCACTGCACAACTACCCAATCTAAATAAGGAAATCTGACAAGTTGCAAATCTCCAAGAGGATAATAATAAACACCTATTGTAAAAGTCCTTTGTACATCTCTATGTATTCTCTTTGCTTGCATCCAATGTTGAATGTTAGGAGAACTCAAAAGCCTCGAAACCACACCTACTAAAAAGAAATATCTGGTTGAATATTAGTCAAGTACACAAGGCTACCAACAAGTTGTGTGTACAAGCTAGCATCAACATCATCACCTTCGATATCCTTATTCAACTTCAATCCTAAAGTAAGTGTAGTAGAAACACGCATACAATCTTCCGTTCTAAACTTTCTCAACAAGACTAAAGCCTACTTGGTTTGAGAGGGATAAATTCCATCATCTTTTTACAATACCTAGATGCTAAGAAAGTAGTGGAGAAAGTCAATATTTGTCATCTCAAATCTATCTTTCAAATTTAACTTCATGTAACTAATTTTGTTCATGTTATTTCTTATGATGATAGGATCATTGACATAAATTACAATAATAATGTGCCACATTCATCAAATTCCTTCAGATACATGTTTGGACAATGAGGACTATTATGAAAGGCTTGATTTTTGAAATAGTCATCAATCTTAGCATACCAAGCCCTTAGAGATTGCTTGAAGCCATGGAGAGACTTAACTTGCAAACTAAGTGTTTCTTTGCTAAACTTCCAAATCCATGTGGTTGAGTCATATAGATATCATCATCAATTTTACCATTAAAAAATGCATTATTAACATGCTTTTTGGTGAAGAGCCCAAATGGAATGAGCTACCAATTCTATAATAGTCTTGATGGTGTTGATCTTACCTACTAGAGAAAAATTTATATGTAGCCAATTTCAACCTTTTTTGAATACCTTTGGCATTCAGTCTTACCTTGTGTTTTTCAATGCTTACATCAAACTTGAACTTAGTCTTATACACCCACTTAGTTTTTACCATATTCTTTCCCTTGGGCATGTCCACCAATTCCCAAGTCTAATTCTTTATCAAGGAGCCACATTCATTATGCATTGCTTGTACACATTCATGTTTTTCTTTGACCTTATCACATGTTTGAGGATCATTCATCTTCATTATGGTGGTCACAACAGCATGGGTAATTTGTTGAGCCTTTTGATAAATTTCTTCAAGGCTCTTTGTCTTTTGAGAAGGACTAGATTTTTCCATGATATTGGAAGTTACCTTAAACCTTTTATTGGCTTCAAAGACATTATAGTATTCATCATTATTTATGTTCAATTGTGGAATAAGTGAGGATTTTTTCATATCCCAAAACCCTTCATTAAAATTGACATCTCTTCTTGTGAACACATCCTCCACACTAGTATCATATAACCGATATCCTTTCTTTCTATCATCATAGCCAACAAAGATGCACTTCACTCACTTCTTATCAAATATTTTTTCTAATCTCATTAGGTATGTGGGTAAATGCTTCACACCCAAATACTCTAATATACTTAACATTTGATTTATTACTACTCCATGATTCCTTAGGAGCGATTTTTTGCAAACAAGTTATAGGAGATTTATTCAAGACATGAGACACAATATTGATAGCCTCAGTCAAATAAATAAAGGAAGATCATTGGATTGTAACACATGCCATACCATTTCCATTAAGGCCTGCAATACCATTTTTTTGAAGAGTATATGTGTTAGCCATTTCTCTCTTGATCCCATGATATTCACAAAAATATGTGAGCATATGTCCTTCACTATTATCCTTTTTATTCATTGGATCTTATTCCCACATTGATTTCCTAAAATGGATTATACATTTCAAATTTGTTGAACACTTCATTTTTTTGCTTAAGGAAGTAAACCCAAACTTTCCTTGAAAAATCATCAATGAATGTTAAGATGTATCTAACTCCTCCCCTTCATGTGGGATTATTAGGCATGCAAAAATCACCATGGACAAGTTGAGATTTACTTATCTTCCATGTTGACCTTTCAAACTTGTGTCTATGTTGTTTTCTGGCCATGCATCTTGTACACACACTTGCATTTAGCCTTGTCCAAGGAAGCCCACCAACCATATTCATCTTATAAACCATGTCAAAACTTTATTAATCTAAGTGACCAAATAATTGATTCCACAACTCACTTGTAGAGGAAACTATAATAATATATGTTGTGTTTTCAATAGATGTTTTAAATTTTTAGATGCCATCACTCTCAACTCTTGTAGCCACAATTTTGAATCCAGCATTAATGTTGTTGAATAAACACATATCTAAAAAATCTTCTAAAGAACTAAAAAAGTGTATATTGTAAGCCATATGTTGGCTAGCTCTTGAATCAATATTGAGCAACTAAGGAGACTATTAATATATTAGGATCACCCTCTTCTCAAGAAAATTTTCATCTCCTTCCTTGAAAAAAAAAATTTTCCCTCTTGCATGTGATTATTTAGGACATTGATCACTTTTATGTCCTCCTTCTCCATAATTGTAACATGAAATATATTTTCTCTTTTAGAATTGTCTTTATGCTTTCTCCATCCAATTTTTTCCTTTTGTGAAAAATATTCCTTTGTTGATTGTTCCTTGGTTGGTTCCATTCCCTTTGATTATTTTTGTATTGATTCCCTTGATATTTTACTTCAATTTTGATATGTTATGCCTTGATTGTAATTCTTATATTTGCATCTAGCCATAAATGCTTGAGAACTCTTGCTAGACTCACTTGTGGACTTTTGAAGTCTATCCTCATTCAACAAAGCCCTATAACTTTTTCTATTTTTATATTATTGAATTTGCTAGTTAGCTCCAATGTGTGTATGAAGTTATGATACTTTTATGATACAATTTTAGAGTATTCATAGTCTACTTTCATCAATGGAAGTTGATTTCTTAAATAATTCAACTTTGCAATGTGATCACTCATGCTATCTCCTCTCTTTACTTTCAAATGAGTTAATTATCTTTTAATATGTATATTTTAATTAGTTGTTTGTTTCTTACATTGATTGCACAATTTTCTATATTTTCTTTTTTGGTTTTAGATCGTAAACATGAAGCCTAATGCCTGGACTAATTTTCTATATAACAGTAGTCTATGAATTCATATTCATTTTATCCCAGTTTTTGTACTTCCTTTTATATGTAGGTTTTTCTTCTATTGCTAGCTGCCATAAACCTTTCATTTGTAAAATTAATTTCATCTCAGATTTTCAATTTGCATACTTAGAATCAACTAATTTTGTACTATCCACAACATTAGATCTATTAAGAAAGTGTCTCAGCCTTGCTTTTTTTTAAATGACTTAAACAGCATCCTATAAATCCGGTAAGTAAGATGACAGCTAGTCGTAGTTTATGGACAGTGAACTGAAGATCATTGGCAATGAATTGACAACAAACTGAAGCTGAAGACACCTCTATAGTTCCTTATTGACACATGGACAGTTATGTTGGAGCGTAGATTCCAACAATGAGATCTCTGTGTGCTCTTTATCTTATAGTATCACAGTTGCAAGCAAATATTGGGCTGTGGGTTTTGCGACTGAATATAAATTTGTGCTGGTTGTGAATGGTTCTGTGCATATGGTTGTTCAATGTGCTGTCTAACCTGTTCTTGGCATTGTGTTTATTATTAGTCTCTGCTCTCCTCTAAGGAGGAGGTCAGCTGCTTACTTGCCTATTTAAAGCTCAAAACCCAAGTGTTGGCCTGAAGCTGGCCCTTCCCAGCCACATCCTTTCCTGTGCAAGGGAAATCACATGGCATTAGATTGCAGATCCCTTTTGCAATATACATTTCAACCAGCAGTTTCTCCTTGCTGTGAAGTAGATCTAAAGGAGCAGTACAATTCTTTCCTTCGAGAGGATCGATTCAGCAATTTGCCTTCTCTTTTGCCCTTCATTTTCTCTTCTCACGGTGTTCAATTTGGTGGAGCTGACTGTTTGTATGAAAAGCTTCGAGGAATTTTCATTTCGTAGTGTCCATGAATTTGTGTGTCATGGATTGAATCGGCATCATCTAAGTTTCTGTTTGACCCTAACTAGATCAGTATTTTATTTTCCAAATTTGATTTGGCAGTGTCTGCAATGAGATAAGTGTGGTTGGAGCGATCTATGGGCTGAGTGGTTTGTTGTACTTTCACATGTGCACAATAGTTGGTGTTCATTTGCAGAGCCTGAATATTGAATGCGCCTTTATAAAACGGAACCCTTAATGTCAAAATATTTGATTGTTTGGTACATCACAAGGAAATTATAATACAAAATTTCATTGTGTAGTAGCGGCTTCATTTTTGAAGCCTTCATGTTTGTGTGTTCGGGGAGTTTTTCTTTTCTTTTTTATGGTTTCATCTAAAAGATCTTGTTGGTCCATGTTTGTCGTTGCATCAAAAGATCAATCTATCAATGTCTGATAGAAACAATAGAGAAATGGATCACAGGGAGGCGGTTAGTCCCTTGTCAGGAATCCCAAGGGGAGTACTAACCATCTGCCAACAATCTCCCCCTTAGTGTTACCCAAGGGATTCAAACCTATGACCCAATGCTTTGATCCCAAATGTTGAAAAATAGTATAAATTATTACAATGAAAATATGCAGATAATTTTATGCATCCAAATTAACAGATAGTAATAAATTATAGTTCAAACTAGATTACAATAAAGATGCAAACCATAACTCCAAAATTACGTGGAGAAACCCTTGCGGGAAAAAAATCCACACCCAAAGAGATCCAAGACTTGTATTAATCCTTCAAATGAGTTACATCAATACAACTACTCTCTCTGAATTGCAACACTTCATGACTTCAACAACCTACAACTTAACTTGTTTTCCCTTAAACTCAAGCACTAAATATATAGGGGTGAGAGAAAACACAAATCAACAATGGTTTCAAAAACCATTTAGTCATAAATCACAAAGAAAAACAAATTTCTCTTCCAACTTGTGATTTTATCCATTTTTTAGTAATGTGTACATGCAACTAATTTTTTTTATCTTTTTCCAAGCTCACATTTAACTTCTCCTTTTTTCATGCTCTTTCTACTTTGACAATTAAAAACACTTTGTAAGTTTCCATAGTTGCATTTAGTAACTTTCATGACAACTAAAAGATAATTACAATTTTTCAATTAATAATTAACAAAAAAGCAAGGTTGAGACACTTTCTTAATAGATCTAATGTTGTGGATAGTACAAAATTAGTTGATTCTAAGTATGCAAACTGAAAGCAGGGCTTGAACTAGAAAGAATTCTTCAAACTGCTCTCAAATATAGTCACCTAACTATAATCCAATTTCCCAACATCATTGCACACCATTTGCATATCAAGTGTCTCACCACCCTTGTAAATTTGTAATAGTATGATGCTGAACTTCTAAATTTCAGATCTCCACTAAACTGTTGGACATTAATCCTCACATGTATATCTCATAACCTCAATGAAACATAATTTCTCCAATCCACAAACACTAATTCAAACTATTGAACATTTATCTATCCTTTATCTATCCTTTACTACATCCATCATTTATCTATTAGAGAAATTATGTGATAGTATGAGTGATGTATCCTTTACTACATCCATCATTTATCTATTAGAGAAATTATGTGATAGTATGAGTGATGGATGCAGTAAAGGATAGATAAATGTTCAATAGTTTGAATTAGTGTTTGTGGATTGGAGAAATGATGTTTAATTGAGGTTATGAGATATACATGTGAGGATTAATGTCCAACAGTTTAGTGGAGATCCGAAATTTAGAAGTTCAACATCATACTATTACAAGGATGATGAGACACTTGATATGCAAATGGT
>VDFB02386681.1:0-107320 GCA_007258455.2 Sequoia sempervirens
AAAAGATTTTGAATATAGCCAACTACTGACTCCCTAATTTCCAAAGGGTTCTCCAAAAGATTACCATCAGCTGCCTTAACACAACTAACCCAGTTCACCTCTCTTTGAGCTTTATTTGAATTATGAAAAAAATTGGTATTTCTGTCCCCCACCTTTAGCCAGGTTTCTCTCAATTTCTGCCTCCAAAAAATTTCTTCTTTCGCCAACAAATCATTCAATTTCCCATTCAGCTCATTTTCCTGTTTAAAACACACATCATCCATGCCTTGTTGAATTATGGCTTCTTATAGAACATCCAATTCTTCTTCCACTCTAAGTCTTTCCTCAAAAATGTTTTTAAAGCATTCCTTATTTCATTGCTTCAATTGTTGCTTAACAACTTTTAACTTAGTAACAATATTGAACATTTTGGAGCTCCTCGGAGTACACTCCTTCCACCAAGATTCTATTTTTTCTATTATGTTGGGGTCCTTAAACCACATCATCTCAAACTTAAAAGGGCATCAAGGCTGCCGCTTATCACCATCAATACATAATTGAACTGGAAAATGATTAGACTCGTTCCCCAGAATTATTTTACTTTCAAGACTAAAAGGAAAGAGACTTAAGTTGCCCTAGAAGAAAAATCTTTCTAGCTTTTCTGCTATACTGCAAAAACCTTTCCTTCAATTTTTCCATGTATAGCTTCCATTAGCAGTATGAATTTCCACTAACAGACTCCTCTCTACAAAATTCTGAAAATCTAATTGTGATTGCAAAGCTCTATCCACCCCTCCTTTCTTATCTTTAGGCCTCAAAATAGCATTAAAATCCCCTCCCATAATGCAAAACTTTTGATCAAAACTGTTAAGAACCACATCCAATTCTTGCCAAACCACTCTTTTAAGTGCACACAAAGAGGGACCATAAACATTAATAAGAATAAAATTAAGATTGGAAGACAAACTTCTTACCTGACAAACCATCCAATGCCTTCTCGCAATCATTTCTTCCGCTAGGACCGACCGAGTTTTCCAAATGGTTAACAATCTTCCTGAAGCACCTTCAACCCCAAAACCCAACCACTTCCAATGTTTTAATTTCCTGCTAAATTTATTGAGATCCTATTCACCCAGTTTTTTTTCTTGAAAGAGACAAATATCCGCTTGATTAGATTCTATGACATGCCTTAAGAGGCACCATTTGTTAGGGCTGTTTAAGCCCCTAACATTCCAAGTTAAAAGCTTCATTGTTGTCCAGGAAGAGCATTGCTCTTCCCTACTTTCATCATTGAATCAGTTTTTTGTTGACCATTTTCCTCCCCATCCCACTTCTGCTTTTCCAAGTTAGAGATCCTACCTCTCTTTTTATTTTTGCCACAATCCGGTGAGGATTTGGCCATATCCTTATGATGAATTCCAAGATTTACCCTTACTTCCTCTAAGCCTTGAGAAATTTTCCTCTTCTTGGCTGACTGCAAACTCTTTGAAACAAAACCCTCAAACATTCCTACTAGAAGATTTGTCTCTCCCATATATTCTCCATCTCCATGTCATCCTCAAATCCCCAAGCGTTAGCTTTGGTAGCCTTCACCAAAACTACTAGCTCTTTTCCAACCTCTATTAAAGAATATAGCTCAACATTACAACAATCTTCACCTAATATGTCCAATGCCTCTAAAATTTTCTCCTCAAGAGTTGTGTTCTGATTATCTATCCGCTCCATCGTTGTAATGGAAAAATTCTTCAAATCATTTTCCACATTTTTTGAAGACTGTAGGGGAAGGGTGCCTTGGTTTATCCCTTGCTCGTCAACTGGGAGTTCCACATTAACCTTGGTTGTTTCCTTTAAAATGATACCCTTTTGAGCCGAAATCCCTCTCTCTTTGCAAATCTCCAAGTCTTCTGACACTTTTGATTTCCCTGCCTTGCTAATAGTTCGCCTACAAACCAAAGGCCGCACTAGGCTGTCATGAGTGAAGGTATCTCCCTTCAACTTTTGAATCCAACTACCATAATCTGAAATAAGCTCTAACTTTTCATAAATGTGTAGTACCAGGTTATTCTCCACGTAAATCCGCACATGGGTATGAGCTTCACCCATCTTCCTTTCTTCTGCATAGACAAAGGTCCCCAAATGATTTCCGATTTCCTATAGAATACTCGATTCCCAATATTTTGTGGGGAGGCCTGGAAAACTAAACCAGTCTTGTACTGCCTCCAATACATGAGTTTTAGGATGAAAACCAGCTTTCCAATGCCTCAAATAAAAACCACAGCCATCTAGCACCTAGATGCCATTCACTATTTCCTTACTTAAGTCCCTAGTCGGGCAAATGACTAGAAAAAAACCATTCTGAAGAGTTTTAAGTTGTAGCTCAAAACCCCACTTTGACTTCCACCAATTAACTAAGTAATACCAATTCAAATCCATGCAGTACCATTTCCCATACAAGCCTAGATTTTCTAATCTCAAGACCTCCACTTGAAGTTTTGCTGCACTAACCACCAATGTTGCCCGACTTCCCGGAATGCCATTACCATTCTACATCCCCATCTTTCTACCTTCTCCATTCTTCGCTTCTTCCCTATCTTCCTCCCATTCTGAATCAAATTTTTTTCTTTGCCATACTTCATTAGTGAAACTCTTCCTTCTATTAGGGTTTCTATCCCTACCACTAGCCTCCATTCTTGACTACCCACCATTGCCTTTGAAGCCACCCCCATTTTGATGCTGCCTACAAAAAGCATCGTTCCTATAATTGCCTCTACCTTGAGGGCCCCTAAAACCTAGCCTGTCTTTTTCAAGCCTTCTTCCCTCATGACCCCTCCCCTCAACGCGGGTGTTGTTTTGAAAAGGATTTTCCGGTCAGGCGCATCTGTCCAGATGCTAGACCCCGTCATTGTTCGCTTGTCGCATTCGTCTGTTACCATCCTGAAACCTTGTAGCCCGAAACCTTGTATTTGACCATTGCAGACCTTGAGCACGAGTCATTCTCCTCTTTCAACCAATACTATTATCTCTCAAACCCTACCCTAATCTTACAAGAAAATGATTATAATTATTAATATACTTTTGATTTCATGTTTAAATGTATTTAAGTAATTTTAATTTATCTTTAAATAAGATGTTTCATTTTTTATTTTTTTTAGATTGCAGGAATCGGGTAGCATGACCCCCTATAAATTGCAGTGCGCATGGTAAACTTTTTAACGTGACCGGCGGCGCTGGCACAACACGCCCTCCGGTACCACGGGGGTGGGGTGGACTAGACCTCGTGACCAACCTCCTGCAATAGGAAATATTTAGCCAACCGAGCTAGGGCCCCAACCCCAAGATGTTTCATTTTAAGCATTCATATTTGTATTTTATTTTATTTTAAAAAGTAAATGGTCTCATTTTCAATAAAAATAGATGTTTGAATTTTGGTGGAAAAAATCACAACTTCATAATCATTATATTATATTTTTATTATAATTTTTTTAATTATAATTGATATTATATATTATTTTTAATTATAATTATTATATTTTTATTTATAATTTTAATTATTATAATAATTACTATGGATTAGAATTCTATAATGACAACAAGAGGTAATGTGTAATTGTATGAGGGTGTTAACAAAAACTATTATCTTTTATCTTAAATTTAATAGGTATTTACACATAGAAATATTAATATTTAATAATAATTTTTTTTTTAATATTAATAAATAGACCCAAATTGATATCTTTAACATTTTTTATATAAGTTCATTTAAGATATGTATACTATAATACTATTACTATTTTAATTATTAGAATAATTTATTGTGTTTTAAAAAATAAAATTATTTTGATAAATTATGATATATTAAAAGTTATTTTTTAATATATTTATCAAAATATTTTAATTTATTGTATTTATGATATTGATATAAACTATAAAAATATCTATAAAGATTATTAGATTGCCCACAAATACATATAAATAATTTTGTTGATCAAACATTGAAAAAATATTTTCGAAAAATAAATAAATACACTACTAAACCATGACTATTTATTAGTATAACGTGACTATTTATTGCTAAAAACATGACTATTAAAATGTGTATGATTCTTTGGTCCATTCTTGGTGTCTTTGGTAAGCTACCTTCACATAAACAGGCTGTACATAAATTTTATTTCAAAATAGAGAGACCACTCCAGAAGAAATCACCTACTCTACTGGCCCCTTCCAAACACAAGCCAATCCTGGGCTGGCAGGCTATTTTCATTGTTTTATATAGATTGGAAAACAAAAGGTAAATCATAAACAATGGAAGCTACTTCCTCCTGTGAAACTCCCCTCCTCACGACCATAGCTGAGGATGGGTGCACAGACCTCAAAGGAAGGTCTGTCAGCAGACAGCTCAGAGGAGGATGGAGAGCTTCTCTACTCATAATTGGTGTTGAAGTGGCAGAGAGGTTTGCCTTCAATAGTGTTTATAATAACTTGGTCTCTTATCTCACTGATGTTATGCACGAGAGCTCTGTCACTGCTACTAAGAATGTCAATGTCTGGTATGGTGTTGCATCCATGCTTCCCCTTCTTGGAGCTTTTCTTTCAGATTCCTATTTGGGGCGGTACAGAACCATTATTTTGTCATCTCTGGTCTATCTACTGGTCTGTTTTTATAAAACTCAAAAACCTTCAGATTATGATAACTGCTATTTTGATGGTTTTGACTAAATTCATTAGTAGAACTGATAAGCACATAAAGAATGCAATTTCTTTCCTATATAAATAAATATAGAGAATAGAAACATATAATACTTTTTTAATATATAAGTATATAGCATACAAACATATAGTAAGTACTATGTGAGTATAAATTCTTTAGTTGGGAGTTATCTGCTGGTCAGTTTTTTGTGTACCAAGATTCCTTTCCTTAAATGCATTTTGTTTCAATCCACATGAAATTTCAATTTCATTCAACTTGTGATCACAGAATTCAGCTTATCAAGGGACACACTAGGTTTATGCATAACTCCTTTTGGAGAATTTTTGGGTCTTAATAAATGCAGATTAGTGTTTGAACCCAATTCCCACCACTTTGAAAATCATTGTGTATATAGAAACCAATTCTTGGAGTCTTTTAAGTTGTTGGGTTTATATGTGAATGAATATCATAGAAAGTGGGTATCTTTTTGAAGACTTCGGATTATGACCCATATACTGTATTTGGATAAAAAAAAAATTGGTTCTACAAATAATTCAAAGAGAGAAGAATTACCTAATACTCCTTTTCCTCGGCTGCACGGTTTAATCTGTTTAACTCTTTCAGCTTCTCTGGCATTTCTTAGCCCACCAACATGTGACAACACATCATTGTTCTGCCCCAGACCTACAGCTTTTCAGGTGGGGTTTTTCTTCATTTCACTGTACTTGGTTGCTTTGGCTCAAGGAGGCCAAAGACCATCTTTACAACCATTTGGTGCAGACCAATTTGATGATGGAGATCCAACAGAGAGGAAGTATAAGAGCTCATTCTTCAATTGGTGGAATTTTGGTCTAAGCATTGGTTTACTTTTATCTGGTTCTGTGATTGTGTACATTCAAGAAAATATTGGGTGGGGTATTGGGTTTGGCATCCCCGCTGCAGCCATGGCAATAGCATTGTCTGTATTCATCTGTGGAACAGGAATGTACCGACATAAAATACCTTCTACCAGTTCAGTAACTCGAATTCTCCAAGTTTTTGTTGCAGCATTTCGAAAGAGGAATGTTTCTATCCATTCTCAAGGAGAACAGAGCTTATATGTTAATCAAGGACTTAATGGAACAAGAAAGCTTCTGCCCACTGATCAATTCAGGTAAACACCCTTTCTACCTGCTAATATGCATCACAACTAGCCACATTTCTGTTTAGTTTTAGCCTTTACGTTTGACATTCTGTTTTCTAAATGTATTTGCAAACTTAGAAAACAAGTCCTAAGAACATTCATGTTTGTTTCACAGGTGTCTTGACAAAGCGACAATTGAAATTGATTTGGACCATGAACACTCAACAAATATTGATTGGAGGTTATGCACAGTCACACAGGTTGAAGAGGTAAAACTTATTCTACGATTGCTGCTCATTTGGGTAGCTTGTTTGATGTATGGAGTTGTTTATGTACAATCTCCAACATTCTTTACAAAACAGGGCAGCACAATGGATAGAAGGGTAACTGGACACTTCAAAATAGCCGCAGCAAGCATGCAAAACTTTACTACCATAACTATTCTAGTGCTAGTGCCTGTGTATGATCAAATCTTTGTCCCACTGGCCAGAACCATAACTGGAAATGAACGTGGTATAACACTGCTACAGAGAATAAGTGTTGGTATGTCTTTTTCTGTTCTTTCTATGATTGTTGCAGCACGGACAGAAATGAAAAGGCTTCAAACAGCAAAAGAATATGGATTGATAGACACACCCCAAGTGACAATCCCACTAAGCATTTTTTGGCTGCTTCCACAATACATTCTACTTGGTATTGCCGATGTGTTTGCAATTGTAGGCTTGCAAGAGTTATTTTATGATCAAATGCCTGAGACATTGAGAAGCTTGGGAACTGCCTTATATTGGAGTATTTTTGGAGTTGGCAGTTTCTTGAACATCATTCTTATTTCGATTATTGAGGAAGTTAGTAGCAGAGGGAAGGGAGGAAGCTGGTTTGCAGACAACCTAAACAAAGCTCACTTGGACTATTACTACTGGCTTCTGGCCTCATTGAGTGCACTATTTCTATGTGTCTATCTCATCTTTGCCAATTGCTTCATCTATAAGAAAGAAGAAAGTAATGTTTCTAGAGATCAAGAGGTACCCTGATCATTAAACAACACTTCGAGTCCAATTCTAACAACCTTTTAGACAGCGACGAAAATTGATATGCGTGTTGCTGTTTATATAACATGCATCTGAAAGTATTCTAGATTGTGTGCAGAAGCATATCTATGGAACATGTAGTCCCCATAGTCCAGAAAAAAAGGCTTTAATTTATTTTGAAACTCTAATTCATTAACTTATGAGTTGAATTGAGGCCCCAAAAGAGACAAGACAATAATAGTTCATATCTACACTTTATTGAATTGGCTACATTTTGTATGGTGTTGGAAACAAGAATGACACAATGTCTACAAATACTTGTATATGGTTAAAAGCCTGAGTTGAATTAAAAGTGAACAGATCCAATTAATCTAATTGTAAGATTAGCAAGAAGTATGTGAAAGGGTTTTTTAATTAGCCAATTGTGAGATAGGGTTGTTTAATAGACAATTAGTGAATTTGAAACATGTATGAAGAGGGTTTTTGGGTGGGTAGGGCAGGTCTTGGGAGAACCAGTTAGTTGTTAATTTTTTTTTTTTTTAAAATTGTTAATTAAATTTTATTTGGTTTGTGATTGAATAGATGTAACCATTATTTATGTGTCAAATTTATTCAGAAATTAAGGGGTTTCTTTTGGAAAGTTCTATGGGTCCAAGTTCAATATTTGATGCTTTCAAGGTTTGGGCTGGAAAAAGGAAGTTGTGGCTAGATCTTGACCTTAACTTTTATATTTTTTCAAATCTTATTCTTTATTCTAGAGGAGTGTGATTGAATTCTTTTAAGTGGACCATGGTTTCTCCATTGTGTCAAGTTATGTCTCAAATAGTTGTTTTTTCAGCTTTGATCCGTGGAAGGATTTCAACAAGATGGTACTAGTTAGGGTTAGTCTTCCAAGTCTAACCCTAGAATATTGGGAGGAGGAAATGCTAGTAGGCATTGCTAGCTCATTAGAACATCCCATATCTATTGATTCAATGATTAAATCAAGGAAACACCTTTTGTATGCCAAAATTTCTCCAAGTTTAGAAGATGGGGACATTGGTTTATCTATGAAGATTCCTCTATGATGTGTACAAGGTGCAATAAAATGTGACATGATATTGTAGGTTGCACATACAATAGTAGGGAGAAGGTCCAATTAGGGCTTTCCCAAACTCAGTCAAATGATGTTTGAAGTTTAGGGAGTGTTTTGGTGGCTCTTGACGCTCTAGGAGTGATTGGAAAAAAAGAGGAGGAATGCCCTAATTTAGGTAGGTCTTCATGTGTTGGGGTTTACAGAACTCTTGCTCCTCCCACACTCTAAATTATGTATGGCCTTTGTAGCCAAAAATGACCTTTGCAACAAGAATTTTAGGGGAAGGGCTAGCATTTGAGTCATAATAATCATTTCAGTAAGCATTATGACTCTTACCATGTTGACTTCCTCTTTGAGGGGATTGGCCCCTATTGGAAAGAAAGGTCAATGGCACTTTGGTAGTCATACAAGGTGCATTAATCCAAGGGTCGAGAAGTACTTGTAGGTGAGCAACTTCAAGTGTAACTTTAAAAGCGTGCACTTGTATTAGCATTAATACATTCAAACAAACCATAGGTTTAGAATATATGGAGGAATAACTATTAACAACACATCCTAAAAAGAGAGTTGAATTTCTATCTTTCTAAATGTTAAGTAAGATTCCCACTTGAATCATGACATATTTGGGTGAATGTTATAGGAATTCTAGACCAATCTTCTAGAATGATCATGTGCCAAGAAAAAATCAAAACTAAAGGGTTTGAAAATTCACGAATCCAAGTGCAAGTTTCCTAGGCTATAGGATAAAACTAGAAGAGATGCTTCATTGTCTCCTAGTGCCCACAAAAAGGAGAATGAGGATTAATAACCCCCAAATATATCAATCTAGAACTAATAAGAAAACCTATATAGAATACACCTAGAAAAATGAGCAAGCTTCAACTCAATGGTGGCTAACCAAATAGTCTAAAATATGTGATGCCATGATCTAGAGGAGGATTAAAGAGATCATCTTTCATTAAGGTTTTGTATCATATTATAATGTGTTGAAAGTCGAGCATATCCTTTATGAGGATCATAATTATGAAATGGTGTATCAAGATACCACTTACAAACTTTCCACCATGAAAACACCTAATATTGAATTTATGTAATATCTCCATATGAATAAGGTCAATAAAAATATAAAAGGATTCAAAATTCTTTTTTTGGGTGAGTTTATAGTTTATTTTGGCTTAAAACCAAGAAAAAAGATTCTTAGTATTTAAAAAAGATCTACAAGAGTCTTAATACCTCTATTGAGAAATTTCAAGGCACTAATCTATGGAACCTTAGCAAGGGGTCTATCCTAACAAGTGATCACATGATACCACCAAAGAGAGCATTGATCAATAGATAAACCATACAAAAAATTATTCCCATTCTATATAAGCCATGGTTTAATGGCTTCCCAAGCTTTCCACATGCTTTTAACACAAATTTACCCTATATTTGAATTGGTTCCTTCATGATGAGTGATCATGAGACCATAAACAGTCTCATCTTTGGCCAAATAAAATCATCTCTTTCTTCTTAATAAATCAGTTTTGAAGTGGATTTGAGTAAGGTTTGAAATATCTTTAGCTTGTTTGAGGTAGAATGTAAAGTATATGTTTGGTTTTTTTTTAGTACTCAGTGCCATCCAAATTGCTTCCTAGATTCTAATATTTATCCTTGAGTATGTGTAAGATGATATAATGTAGGTGAATATATTATTAAATAACCCATGTCAATTACAAGGCTTCAAAGATACTAGAAATAGAGGGCTTTAGAGGCATTTGAAGGCTTTGATGATATTGTGAGAAGCTACATTAGACTCCTCCAAGCTATCAACACACTCCAAAATTTTACAAGGATCATTGACCATCAACCATTCCTAAATTAATGGGCCAAATATCTATTCCATATAGACTCCAAAGATATCTCACTCCACCCTGCCTTTTTCCACAAAGGCTAACTCACATTACCACATAAATTTACTGTCACTACATGTCTTAATAGGCATTACATGTTCTACGTATGATAATGAACAATGATATGATCAATAAACTGAAGAAAAATTCCTTCATTTTGCCACATTTGAGTGATAGAAGATTTCTTAGAAAAAAGGAAGAAGAAGAGGATAAGTCAAAAAATGCAACTTTAGTAAAACAATTATATCTTCCTTGTTTCTCAATGAAATTCAAAAATTCAAAATGGTCTGAAAATCTTGAAACAAGAGAAAAAAACCTCACAGGCTGTTTTAGAAACTTTAATAAAATAAATTAGTAGTTTGTGATAGAAAAATAATGATGTAAATGTGGTGAGATGAAATTCAACCAATATTAGAGGAAGCAATTGTAGCTTGTTGGGAGTTTGGATAAACTTCTTCCCTAGGATAGGATGTAAGATCCACATTCTTAGTGGATCGATTGAGTAGATTAGGAATAAGTATTCTATAAATTCATTATAGACAATTGATCAAAGGGGAAAAAATTAAGGGCATGTTCAACCTAAGGAAGTAGGTTAGCTGTTAGTTTACTTTTCCAACATTGTATTTCTAGAATTCTTATATTAAATTTGATTTCAACAATCACTACATTTTCATAATTTTTAGAGTAAATTTGATTTTAGCGGAGTTAAGCCTTAATTTGTTTCATGCATCTATTGTCAATTTGATTGTTAATTATGCTTGTAAAAGAGACTAGTGTCATGCAAATAATCTCTCTTCCCTCTTGTATATATAGCCATGGACACCACCCTGGATTGATAATTAAATGAATAATACTATAGTGACCCTCATCATTTTTGGCACTATTGACATGGAAGGTAACTTCAAGTTACATTACATTGGTAAGTTTTGCACAAAGAACTTCATAGTTTATGAATAAACCTAGAAACTCTCTAGGTCACTTAATTAAGAAACCCTAGGAAAATAGGAACCACATTCTTAGTCCATTATAGAGGAACCTCAAATCAATTAATGGGATAAGAATCATGTACATCCCCTAAACTATCGATCCTATGGACCTGAGAATAATTGAGGTGAAGATGGACCAACTAATCAAACTTTATCATATCCCATCTCCCTAAATAAAGATGCAAATTAACATACAATAAAAAATCTCTCCCTCCATATTATTGAAATTTTGAGGAAAAGTATTTGAGGACCTTGAGAATTTCCTATTTGAATTCAAAGTCCTATGTCATACTTATGATTAAATGATATTGACAACTAGAATTTGAAGCTTTTTCCTCAACAATAAAAGAATCGGCTTTGTGTTGGTCCTGTGGGATTAACTATTGATTTCATTCGCACATGGGAGGAAACATAAACCATCTTCCTTGAGAAGTATCGAGACTATTATCGAGTAAGAGATAGGAAGCACTAAATAATTTTAATGGAACAATTAGAGGATGAAAATATGGAGGAATATGTTGATCATTTTTTGTTTATTAATAGAAGGCGCAATACAATAGTTTGGATAAGGAGCTTAGCAAACCATTTTTTTAAGAGGGATTGATGAAGATGCTAGAGAGGTATTGAATCTTATGGGATGTGGGGACATTAATAATTTGAAATTTTGGTGAAATAATTGAGGTTTATAGAAACTACTCTCGTACTCATATCTAATCATATTGGGCCACCCTTGGTTAGCCATAGTCGCAACCCTCATTTATTTTTGATCAAGAATTGTGACCATTTCAAATGGAACTAGGCTAAAAGAACTATCTACTTATCCAATTGCTATGCCTTCTATGAAAAATGATAACAAGTTGTGGATAGCTGATATGATAGATTCTAACAAAGAGGATGCTTCCACCTTAGCCATGACCACCATAATCAAACACTTGGAAGAGTCCCAAGGTCAATAAGTTGAAAAAAAATTATCCTCACAAAAACACATGAGAACTATAGACATTTCCAAGGGGCCCCAAAAAATTTGAATGCACTTAATTGTCCATTGATGGTAATAACTTCCCCTCGAACAATTTTTTAGCATCTCAAAACTCTACACCAACTCCTCCCTTACTTGTGTGCCCTAAACAGATTACACAAGAGAATTCATAATGTGCAAATTGGAACAAAACATATTACTATTCAATTAAGAAAATACTTGATTATCAATGATGGGTTGATAGATTAAAAAGAGGCACAATTCAAACATTTACTAATAGGTCATACACAAGCCTTTCCATGGGAAGATAAACATACGAAGGAGATTCATTTGAATATCTGCACACACCATATTTATACAAAATATGTGCAACTAGTGAGGTAGGATCAGAGAAGGATCAACCCCACCCTAACGGAAATAGGGAAGGAAGAAATAGAAAAGGTGTTGAAAGTGGGATGTATCTACCCCATTTCTAACAACCAATAGGTCTCCCCACTAGTCATAGTTCCAAAAAATGGGAAACGGTGCATGCACATAGGTTAGAGAGAGTTATATAAAGCAAATAAAAAGGACTAATTCTCTCTCCCACTCATTGACTAAGTCTTAGACAACTTAGTTGGCAACAACTAATTTTCCTTCCTAGACGATTTCAGTGGCTACAACTAGATCCAAGTGGCTCCGAAGGACCAACACAAAAACACCTTCACCTATCTTTAAGGGAAGTATTCCTATAAAGTCGTGAATTTTGGGTTATGCAATGCTTCAACCACTTTCCAATTGAAAATATTGGAAATATTTCCATACTTAACCACTACATGTGTTGAAGTATACATGGACGATTTCATAGTCCATGGAAAAATATTTGAAGAAGCCTTACAAAGCCTAAAACAACTCTTAATATGATGTGAGAAGCATCGATTATCCCTAAACCATGAAAATATCTCCCCATGATGGTTGAATGAATTTCTTGGGGCACCATGTTTCCCAAGAAGGTATCAAAGTGGACCCCAAGAAAATTGACATAATCTTATAGATTCCTATGACACAGTCTCAAACAAAATTCTAAAGCTTCTTGGGACATATCGATTACTATAAATTGTTCATTGAGGGTTTTAGTAGGATATCAGATCCAATAGTCAAACTATTAAAAACATCTAAGTTTATGTGGACTAGGGAGTGTAAAAAATCCTTTGAATCCATTAAGGAGTCTTTAATCACAACCCTTGTTATCAAAGGATTCAATTGGGGGGAACCATTTTATATCCGCATTGATGCATCCAACCAAGCTATAGGAGTTGTCTTGGGCCAAAGAAGTGAATTTGGAGGTACTCATGCCATCTATTACATAAGAAAAGATAAAATTCAGCAAAAAACATTATACAACTACATAAAAATAGTTTCTAGCTATAGTTTATGCAATTAACAAATTCCACCACTATATTACAAGATAAGAGGTCTTTGTGCACACTGATCATTTGGAATTAGATAATTAATGAACAAAGCAGTAGTAGGAGATAAGATCATTCATTTGGTACTATTATTATAGAAATTTGGCATTACCATTATTGATAAATCAAGAAAAGATAATGTAGTTGCTAATTTTTTGTCAAGTTGTCTCTATAAGGAAGCAATTAACCTATGGACGATTCCTTCCTTGATGAAAACTTGTTCACCATATCCATCCAATATCCTTGGTTTGCCAATTTGGAAAACTATTTGGATACGTGGCAGTGTCCCCCATATGCATAAAATATGCAGGTCACAGGTTGAAGAACATAAAAATGACAAGAAAGTTTGGGTTTTTGCTTTTATAACATCATTCACATTTGGCAAGCACCAAATTTGGCGCTCACCAAATGCTCATTCAAGTATTAAAAGAAAGTGACATCTTTTAAATTGTATCACATCTTTTTGCATATACCCACTATGAACTAATAGAGCAAAATAATAAACTGATAAAACTAAAAAAGAGATAACTACCAATAGCCAAGTGGCCTTCCTTTTTTGAGATTCACAATGGATAATGCAATGAGAGCTAGTTCAGAAGGCTTGGACTGTTGTCAATACAGGTGAATCGTGAGAGCTTGAGTACTTGCTATGAGAGAGCTTTAGTGACTAAGTGTATTTTAGTAGAGTTTCCCCTAGCTAAAGGATACTTGTTTGAGATAATAGAAAACTAATGTCTACAATGGAAAATAAAGGATTTTGTCTAGTTGAATGGGCGGGAAGAGTCGTTATTCTCCTGTGTAGGTGTTATGACACACGTCGTGAACAAGCCACACATAATATGCACTTAACAAATTCCACCACTATATTACAAGATAAGAGGTCTTTGTGCACATTGATCATTTGGAATTAGATACTTAATGAACAAAGCAGTAGTAGGAGATAGGATCATTCATTTGGTACTATTATTATAGAAATTTGACATTACCATTATTGATAAATCAAGAAAATATAATGTAGTTGCTATTTTTTTGTCAATTTGTCTCTATAAGGAAGCAATTAACCTATGGATGATTCCTTCCTTGATGAAAAATTGTTCACCGTATCCATCCAATATCCTTGGTTTTCCAATTTGGTATTTAACTATTTGGATACATGGCAGTGTCCCCCATATGCAAAAAATATGTAGGTCACAGGTTGAAGAACATAAAAATGACAAGAAAGTTTGGGTTTTTGCTTTTATAACATCATTCACATTTGGCAAGCGCCAAATTTGGCGCTCACCAAATGCTCATTCAAGTATTAAAAGAAAGTGACATCTTTTAAATTGTGTCACATCTTTTTGCATATACCCACTATGAACTACTAGAGCAAAATAATAAATTGATAAAACTAAAAAAGAGATAACTACCAATAGCCAAGTGGCCTTCCTTTTTTGAAATTCACAATGGATAATGCAATGAGAGCTAGTTGAGGCTTGGACTGTTGTCAATAAAGGTGAATCGTGAGAGCTTGAGTACTTGCTATGAGAGAGCTTTAGCGACTAAGTGTATTTTTGTAGAGTTTCCCCTAGCTAAAGGATACTTGTTTGAGAGAATAGAAAACTAATGTCTACAATGGAAAATAAAGGAGTTTTGTCTAGTCGAATGGGCGGGAAGATTTGTTATTCTCCTGTATAGGTGTTATGACACACGTTGTGAACAAGCCACACATAATATGCACTTAACAAATTCCACCACTATATTACTGTTACCAATTTTTTGCTACAACTCGATTGGTGGAGCTGGCTGAACATTGTTTTATCTTAAGGTTAAATTATAGATTGAGTTTGAGTGTTGTTTGCATCTTTTATCATTAGTCATCAAGTGACAGTGGTGCATTTAAAGGAAGAATTAGAATTTCAGAGTGTTATTCAGATATTCCAGAATTAAATGAAGTGCATAATTGAGCATATAAACAATAGAGCATTTTAAATGCTTTCGTTTATTTCACAGAATAATTCATATTTACATAGTTTCATTTGATTGCAAGAATCAGAAAGATATTACAACATTGCATTTAAATGCATTTTCTTTTCAAATGAAAAGCATAAAGATGAAATCAAATATCCACACAAGTCGTGGATGTGACTGTCACAATGCACCATTAATAGTACACTACACTATGGAAGATGCGAAAAGAAAAATCATATAAGTAAACGACATAATCATCATTGCCTGTTTTGGCTGATGGTCGATGATGAATGGTGCACCTTTGTCCTCTTGAGTCCCATCGACCTGTAAGAGAAAAGGGGGAGATGTCAAAGGCTCTGATTATGAAGAAACCTATATGAGTCACCAACAATAGTGCAGCCTACTATTAATTATACACTGAAAAAATTAGAGAAGTACAAAAAAAATGAGCTGAAGGAGAAACATCAACATGATCATCATATTCTATTTTTTATGCTAGCATTGTTTGTTTCTTTGTGCAAGTATAGGTAAAATCATGATGCTGATCATTATTCGAAGACCAAGCATGTGGAGAAAAATGGGCTCCCACAAGGGTAGAGCTCGCCATGCTGCCCTTATTTATTATAAATGGGTTGATTTAAGGATTATATCATCATATATTCATCAAAAGAAGTGATATACAACTGAAAGAGTAAAGCATAGTTATCTATCGAGCTATTAAACCAACTGTGCATTCATAACAATTAGGTTAATGCTTTTTGAAGGCTACAGGTGAACAGTGAGTTTAAATTGCTCAATTAATTCAACTGAGTACAATCATAAAAAAAAATTGTTGTATAGTTCACGTTTTGTGTTATTTGTTCATCATGATCATATATGTCATGCAAGGTTCAGTTCATCAGTGTTCTTTTCACAGCCAAGGATAGTGAACAGGCATACATTATGCCTTAGTGAAGGGATTTGTTTTGATTTTCATCACGAAAGAGAACAAATTTAAAGAATAGTTTATTAAGTGGAGCATAAAAATGCATGAAGAGTGCTAGGTTGAAGCCCAAATAGTGTGAAATAATGGACAATGCATTCAAGTAATAAATGAATAACCAGTTCCAGTTTGACTGGTAATATAAATACAACATTAAGGGTTTCGAGGTGAGAAATGATAATTCCAGAAGATGTTTCAGAAGTATTAATCATGCACTCGAAATGCACTGAATTAATCAAGTAAATTTAGTTCTCAGAACTACAATGTTCAGTTAAAGTTTCTGCATAAGTCCAAAGACAAAAAGCAAAGAGTTGCTGTATTGTGGAATGAAGGAATCCAAAAAAAATTGTGTGCAAAGAAAATAGCATGGAGCAGTAGTCTGGTATGCTGTGTGATGGAATGACACAAATTGTTCTAATTTTCTAAATATCTGTATGCTAGTTATTGAAAATTCGAAAGCCAAAGGGAGCTAGGATTGTGCACAGAAATATAGTTCTTGTTTGTTTTCATGCACCCACATTGGGGTTCACATTTATGGTGCTTAATCCTACATATTACATGAATGAACTCATATGGCTATAATACAAGCAAAGGATACATTTCTAGAATTTTATGAATCTGTGGTTCTTTTTCTTCACAAAAGAGACAAGTATAGAAATATAGAGATAATTCAACGAGGTGTACTAAATGTGCAGATATTTTTATATCACAAATGAGTTACATGGTGGGGATTTCACATAAAGTACAAAAGAAATAATGGGTCAAACTTATAAATTGAATGCACAACAAATATTTTTATTTTTTATATACCCACGTTGGGGTTTCAAGTGAATGATCGGTTTTTCATTGTTTCCAGTTGGGTGTTTTATTAGAACAACATAATAGGGTTCTATATAGTCATAGCCTTGTGATGGTTTTCAGCAATGATGCAATAGAGATGCATTCTTTTCATAGATTTCAAATACTCATATGGAGAGAACTGAGAAGGCGGAATGCCATGGTGAGTTCAGCCTAATTGAAAATAGCAATATAATTTCCTGCTTATTCTTTCAAGCATACCCAGAATTTGAATGCATAATCAATGCCATGATTTTTTTCCCCATACACCCATGTGGGGTCTTGTTTCTAAAAGCAAAGAATACAGCTGACAACAGTACCCATGAAGGGTCTTGTTCAGACTTGAAGGAAAAAGGAATTTTGTTCTTGGGTCGAGCTTCAGAATGTTAAAACTCACGGAAATGTGCCATTTCCAGTGATACCCATGACAGGGTTTGTATAAAAACCACAAAGTTTCAACTTGCAGTGATACCCATGAGAGGGTTTGTTAAGTAAATAACAAGAATTAATGCAAAGTAGTGGTGGTCGAGCTCCGCAAGAGAAATCAAAATAGACACATTTTCTTTAAAAAATACAAATACCCATGTCATTTTTTTTTGTTTTAGAAGTGTAAAAAAGACAACCGGTATTTTGGGTCGAGCCCATAAAATCATATAAAATGAATATGCAGATTTTGAATCTCATATACCCACATTCGAGGTTTAGTTTTGAGCACAGAAATTGCAACTTTCAGACCCATATGTGATTTTTACATTAAATCTGAAGTGGAGGAGAAATTTTTTGAGCTTTTTGAAGAGGAGAGTATACACTTAGAACAATGACTCACCATTTTTGTGCTCACAGGAGATCACACAGGCCGTGGCCAGAGCATTCACAAAAGGTTCAAAATTCTAGAGCTTTCACCATGGCGGCTGGAGGAAAACACCGAAAAACCCATATAACAAAACAATAAGCCTGGAGAGTAAAAAAAAATGTATTAGATACTATCTCAGCCGCGGCTAAAGTCTCAAAAGACAAACATGAAGCTCACCTTGTGTGGACAGTAAGTACAACAAAACCCTTGAGCGGATTCTTTCATGAAAACTTCAGATAAAGTTTGAGTTCAAACTCATATAGGTCGACAAGAAGTAGGCACAAAAAGACAAAGGAAATCAGGAAATAACCATGAGTAGGCCGTAGCCTTGTGGTTCTTTTTGTTCTTTCAATAAAGAAAAAGAACTATGATACAAAGAAAATCAAGCTTACCCAGATGAAGTTTCAACTGTCAGAAGGAAAAATTGAAGTTTCTCAAAGCATACGAAGTCCAGTTTCAACTCAATCATGGCGGCATGCTCTCAGGCAGAGCTCATTTTCTTCAAAGTGTTGAATGTGAATGAAATGATTTTAGGGTTTGACCACTATTTTTCTCATGCCCAAATTCGACCCAATACTATTATCATCTGGAATATTCATATTTTTCAACAAGCATGTGTGTTAATTCGAATGAGGGTTATTCTGCATCATATTTTATTCAAAGTCTAAAGTTTAATGTATAAGAGGGGGGCCAAATTCATATGCCTAGAGATGTGTTAAGAGTCTTTAGGGTTTGAGGCTAGCACTAATCTTGTGCCTTAGGGAAAATTAGAGACTTAAATACCTTGTGTTATTGCTTTGAGAGAAAAATGAGGGTATGAGTGTTGAATATGTTATGACCCAGGGATAGTTTTTGATCATTATCTATCTAGGGTTTATGATTTAATTGATTTTAGAGAAATCAATTGGAGATATTGATGAGAGAATAATTATTATATTGATATTTTTATGATTTTTTGAGAAAATCAAAGCATTGTAATGGAGAGATAAGAATGTTTTTCTTTTTTACAAAAGATTTTATAATCTTTAATTGCAAAAAAATAGAAAAATTATAAAATTTGCAATCCTGTAAAGCAGAATCGTAAAGCAATCTCTTATAAATTGTTTTATGATTTCTTGCTATTTTTAGCAGATTCATATTGACTTCTTCTCTTGGTCAGATTTGAGTCTTATCTTGGAGAGATAAGGTGTTTTTTGGGCTTTTAAAGAAGATTCAACCTATTTTTAGAGGCTTGACAGTTTGATCATGAAAGCAATATGCTTTTTTATGCTTTTATGTAGTTTTTTGAGATAGTTTGAAGCTTTTTTCCTTGAGCTTCTTTGTGAGCTCGGATTAGGGTTTCTTGAGAGTGATATCTTTGAAAAGACTTAGTCTTTTTAGCTCTCCTGCTCATACACAATTTTGAGTTTGTGAATCTTTTTGTACTCAGTTTCAGGTTATGGCATTCTCCTTCAGTTGAATAAAGACAACATTCCTACTTCTCATTTCTGTGTTTACTTGCAGTTTTAGTTTGATGTTATCTTGTGATTTCTATTTACCGAGTCCTTGTTATGTCCTTAGACTGTAATTCTTAATGCAGAAAGTTCAAGATACAGGTTGTAGGTTGTACTTCAAGTCAGGTTTTCATGTAAATTATTTATGTATCAATTGTTCATGAGAGGCTGTGAGCTATTGTGTTTTTGAAAGCTATTTGTGAGAAAGAGATAAAAATCATCATTAAATCATTACTAGGTTTTGAAAGTCATCTGTTAGTCATAGGTTTTAGTTTCAGTCATCTTTTTATCCCTTTCCTCAGAAGTTATTTAGAATAAGATCAATCATTCGGAGAACTAGCTCACTCTGGAGATTCCTTCTTTGCTCAGATCACCCACATCTGAAGGAGGTTTCCATGTTTTAGTAGGTTGTTGAATCTTGCATTCAGCAGGGTGCAAATCTATTGATAACAATTACAAGATAAGAGGTCTTTGTGCACACTGATCATTTGGAATTAGATACTTAATGAACAAAGTAGTAGTAGAAGATAGGATCATTCATTTGGTACTATTATTATAGAAATTTGACATTACCATTATTGATAATGTGGATGCTAAAATATGCAAAATGTTAGTTTAAAATAAAACAATATTTCAACATCCCTATGGAATAATAAGCCATGTTAATCATGCCATAAATGAAACAAGGGAAATCAAATAAAAGCATACAAAAACATGACATTAAACCTATCCCATAGTGGATTGGTGTCACATGTGCTAGTGACCCTTTCCCAACCCTTGATCAAAGCTTAAGTTGTGTAAATGATGGAGATGGTGGAGTGATGATGAACAAGATCAAATCTCAAATGAAGAGAGTAACCTTGCATAAAAGTTGTGGAGGATTTGCTCAAAGATGAAGCTTGTATTTAAAGATTTTCAAATGCTGAGTGTTGAAGAGGGACCAATGTGGGACTAAAGATTCTGCCAATGATAGGAGGCCACTTGTCAAATGATGAGTGGTCAATGGTTGTGCAAGATTTGGGAAGAGTGCCCATGAGAGGGAAAATTTGAATTTGAATTTGTGCAATGAATGCTGAATTTGACTTTGGAAGGGGACATGTAAGAGACATGTAAGGCCTCATAAATGCTCTGTTTGGTGTACATGTCCACTTGGGGGGAAATTCAAACTTGGAGAATATTCTCCCTTTATGCCAAGTTGAAAACAAAGATTTTGATAAATCAAATAAATGCAATTTCATGTGCAAGTGGCCAAATCTAGAGAATGCAAGTGGGGTGGATGTGACATGCATTAGATTAGATTTAATCAGGATTAATTAGCTAAGATGATGATTAGGGTGTTTTGACCTTTTTGAGATAAATATTTGATTTATTTAAATCAGAAAGGATGGAAATGCATTATGATGGATGTTTGATTTATTTGATTAAAAAGGTTGATGATAAGATCAAGTTTGATTTATTTGATTTAAGCTGATGACTTTAGGAGATTGACAAATAAACTTGATTTATTTATTTGATGAGCGAATGTGATGCATTATGTCAATTTGACGTGTCTACAGATAAATCAAGAAAAGATAATGTAGTTGCTAATTTTTTGTCAAGTTGTCTCTATAAGGAAGCAATTAACCTATGGATGATTCCTTCCTTGATGAAATCTTTTTCACCATATCCATCCAATATCCTTGGTTTTCCAATTTGGAAAACTATTTGGATACATGGCAGTGTCCCCCATATGCAAAAAATATGTAGGTCACAGGTTGAAGAACATAAAAATGACAAGAAAGTTTTGGTTTTTTCTTTTATAACATCATTCACATTTGGCAAGCGCCAAATTTGGCGCTCACCAAATGCTCATTCAAGTATTAAAAGAAAGTGACATCTTTTTGCATATACCCACTATGAACTACTAGAGCAAAATAATAAACTGATAAAACTAAAAAAGAGATAGCTACCAATAGCCAAGTAGCCTTCCTTTTTTGAGATTCACAATGGATAATGCAATGAGAGCTAGTTGAGAAGGTCTGGACTGTTGTCAACACAGGTGAATTGTGAGAGCTTGAGTACTTGCTATGAGAGAGCTTGTTTGAGAGAATATAAAACTAATGTCTACAATGGAAAAGAAAGGAGTTTTGTCTAGTCGAATGGGTGGGAAGTCATTTTCCTATATAGGTGTTATGACACACGTTGTGAACAAGCCACACATCATATGCACTTTTGAATCTCAAAAATTCTTGGGATGCTAGTGTGTCGCACAAACGTTTGTGCATAGTGCTATAGTTTAGAGGAATTATGTTGATTTTCAAACCTTAGGTTGATAATGTTTCATCTTTTTTCAATCATGCAATCAAAATCTTTAAAGTCAAGATATAAAATTTATCATAAATATCAAAGTTAGAGGGGGCAAAATATGCCAGTATGGAATTGCAGTAGTATGCAATTTTTGACACTACAATTTGTAATATGATTGGTCAATAATTTTTATTAAAAAAATAATAAAAGATAAATATAAAGAAATAAGATTTGCAACTAATAAAACACAATTAAAAAAATTTAAAGGTTTTAGTAAATTTAAGATAAAAATTTGATGGACAGAATTAAAAAAATTTAATATTAATTTAGGTTTAGGTAATAAAGTAGTTTAAGAGATTGTTCTTTTATATACTTTGTTGGATCATTGTGGTAGTGCCCTATGTGTAGTGGTACATGGGTTCTCAATGTTGTTGCCTTAGTGTTAGTCATTCCAATAGGATCAAAGGTGTTTCTACTCTATCTCATCTAGACATTATTCTTAGGGCCATTGAGGTTGACTTTCCCTTCACTTGTTAGATAACACACAAGTAGGTCTCCTCCCTATACATGTTAGGATGTTGGTCTTTACCGCATGTGTTGACAATACCTAGTCAATGTTTTCTTGTCAACATAATTGAAGAAAAGATAAATTTCATCACTTGTATCTTGCTATTTCACCTCAATATATTCAAACTAAAGATCAATACACAATGGTTGCTACTAATCAACCATTTAAGAATAAAGATATTTCTCTTACTAAATAGTAACCTATTGATGATGGAAAGGATTTGTCCAATAAAAAATGGGATCACCTTAATGATAGAGATCCTCCAAGTATTATAACTTATGCAAATTAATTTCCTATTTCCTTTTTAAAACTAAAATTATTTTATACAATTATTTCTTTGTTTGAAATTTATAAACTATTATTTTTTAATAAAACTTTTTATGCTCATCTAAAAGGAATAACTTACATTTCCTTCAAATAAAATATATATTCTATTTCATTATAAAATTATTAATTGACCTATAATATTTGTCTTGTATCATTGGTCATAATTTATAGATAGAGTGATATTTCTTGATAAACTTGACACGTAAACAATGGCTTAATTGACAAATTTATATTTTGAATTTTTCAGAACAATTACCCAACTCTCCCAAGGCCTGCCCCACCTGCCCACCAAAACCAAAAAGAAAACTCTGCTTACATCATTCCCCTCTACTCACTTCCTGTTAATCTTACAATTACAATAATTGGATTTTTACTTTTAATGCAACTCAGGCCTTTAACCATTTACAAGTATTTGTAGACCTTGTTTCATTCATGTTTACTACATGTGATCAATTCATGAAATGTAGGGGTTTGTTGAATCAGAGTTTCAAAATAAAACAAAGCATTTTCTTCATTTTCTGGACTATGGGATCTTCATCTTCCTTTGAAATAGTTCTACTCACATTCTAGAATATTTTCATATCCATGTTATATAAACAACAACATGCATCTCAATTCTATAAGTTTTTTATAGAATTTTACAGGAGGTGTTGGTTATGATCAGGATATTTCTTCATCTCTATAAACATTACTTTCTTCTTTCTTATAGATGAAGCAACTAGCAAAGTTCAGATAGATACATAGAAATAGTGCAGTCAGTACCTGTAGACATGCAAAATTAGCATCATGCATTCAATTAGGTCCATTCAACCAAGTTCACATTCATTCGCTCATAAAATTAATCAGGTTCATTTAATCTCTAAGGATTATCCACTTAAATTGAATAAATTAACTTTATTTAATTTAAGCCTATCATTCCCTCTTTGATTAAATAAATCAGGACTTTATTTAATTAAATCTCCAAGTCACATTTCATCCTTTTCTGATTTAAATAAATCAAATATTTAAGTCATAGAAATTCAAACATCCTAATCATCATTAAGTTTATCTAAACCTGATTAATCTAATCTAATGCATGTCACATCCTCTAGATATTCCCACTTGCACAAATAAATCCATTTATTGATTTATTAAATCCAACATTTTCCATCAACATGGCATTTATGGGGAATATTCCCTCAAGTTTGAATTCAAAATCAAGTGGACATGTACATCGAACAAAGAAATTAATGTCTCTTACATGTCCCTTGCAAAGGTCAAACTAAGCATTAACTCTCAAATTCAAATTTGAATTTCCCCCTCTTGGGCACATTTCCCAAATCTTGCACATCCTCAAGCCTATCACAAGTTGACAAGTGGCCTCTTTTCATTGGCCTATTTTTAGTCCCACATTGGTCCCTTTTCAACACTCTTAGCATTTGAAAATCTATAAAATAGAGGCATCATTCTTCAAGCAAATCCTCCACAACTCCACAATCTTAACATTTCATCTACAATCATCATTGCAAGGTCACTCTCTTCATTTGAGAAGTGATTTTGTCCACACCATCTTCATATCATATTCATATCAATTTCATCATCAAGCTTAAGCAAGGATTGGGAAAGGGCTATTTTGAACAATAGCACCAATCCACTATGGAATAGATTATTCACCATGTTTCTTAGGATTTTAACTAGTTTGTTTTGTTATGTTTGAAGAGCATAGGTGGTTATTTAAAAAAGAATACCTCTTGGTTTGCTTTCTTTTAACTTCATGCTGATATACATGAAATAGGATAAAAGTTGCAAATTTCTGGTGTTATAGTACCACCAGAAGCCACCAGTAGTATTCCAAGTGAGCTTTGTTAAGGTTGTCTGCAAACCAGTTTTGTCCCCCACTTCTGCTACTAAGTTTCTCAATAATAGAAATAAGAATGCTGCTCAAGAAACTGCCAACTCCAAAAATACTCAAATATAAGGCAATTCCCAAGCTTCTCAGTGTCTCGGGCATCTGATCATAAAATAACTCTTGCAAGCCTACAACTGCAAACACATCAGCAATACCAAACAAAATATATTGTGGAAGCAACCAAAAAATTCTTAGTGGAATTGTCACTTGGGGCATTTCTATCAATCCATATTCTTTTGCTGCTTGAAGCCTTTTCATTTTTGTCACTGCTGCAACAACCATAGAAATGACAGAAATAAACATACCAACATATCCTCTATAGCAGTGTTATACCACGTTCATTTCCAGTCATGCTTCTAGCAAGTGGAACAAAGATTTTGAAAGGAAGTAGAGGTGCGGAACAATGCTTCCAACACTAATCTAAGAAGGAGAGAGCGCAAATTCATACAAATCATTAAATTGTTACAGAGAAAAAAACACATTCAAATACACGCATAAAAGATTAATACCATAACACACAAATTTACGTGGGGAAAACCTTTCTAGGTAAAAAACCCCACACACCAAAAGCACAGTACTTTGTATTATCAGTAACAAAGAATTACAATACAATAGTAGCACTCAGCTTCTCAGATGTCCTCTAACTTCAACAAGAATCTGGGATAATTCTAACAACATAACAAAAAGCTCTCTTTTCTCTCTCTACTCAATACACTATGACATAGTATATTATCTACAACAACAAACAATATTTTTATCTCTCATGCAATATTCATAACACATTGAAAGTGTAAACTTGAGTTCAAAATTGAACTTCACAACTGATTGCACCCACTCGTGGAGAAATAGATATCTTCATTGAAGTAGCAAGCTTGCATGAACATGTTAACTGCTGTTTACAGTAGTTCCAACACCATTTAACCACCTTTGTAAATAGCTCCACTGCTAATTTGCTTCATGCGTTCTGTTCTCACAGTTAGCTCAAAGTCTCCATCGTCTTATCTCATCCACTGCTGTCTTTAATATGCAAAATACATTGCATATTAAACTCCATGTGATTAGAGAAGTTTTTGTTTTTCTCCGTTAAAACAGGTTGAGACACCACTTATCTCAACAATCTCCCACTTGTCGAAGACCTGTCAGGAAGTCATCTGTAATCAACTGCTCAGGGCCCCAAGGCCCATTGAAACAACACACCATCTAAAATTATCTATGCTCAGTGGCTTTATCAGTGCATCTGCAACATTTCTCAAATTGTCAACCTTCTCCAAATTTACCTTTCCATATTCTACCATATCACGAACAAAATGAAATTGAACATCAATGTGCTTTGTTCTAGCATGGAAAGTGGGATTCTTTGCTAATCAAATAGCACTCTGACTGTCGCAACAGATAGCAATCTGTCTTGCATCAAAACCAATATCCGAACACAACCTCTTAAGCCAAATGGCTTCCTTGCAACCATGAGTAGCTGCCATGTACTCTGCTTCTATTGGCTATGGTGTCGGTGTAAAGGGGTACAAGCTTTGGGATCCATCATCAACATTTCACTTATTTTTGGATTGTTTTTACATCAATATTTCAATTCCCATTTTGTGATTCATCATCAACATTTCGATTATTTTGAATTAGTTTATTTTAGAATTTTTCCATCAACATTTTAGATCTCATTCCGTGATCCATCATAACATTTTGGATCATAGATAGGAAGGATATTTACCTAAATTGATCGATGGGTAGAAGCTTTCTTGTTTCATTAAATCCATGACTAACATATAAGCTTTGTTCTCCTTGAGAATGGATAGAAACATTCCTCTTGTGAATTACTGCAACAAAAACTTGGACAATTCGAGTTAGTGGACTATTAGAAGGTATTTTATACCAATACATTCTTGTTCCATAGATTAAGACAGATAATGCTATTTCCATGGTTATAGTTGGGATGCCAAACCTAATACCCCACCCAATATTTTCTTGAATGTACACAATCACAATACCATATAAAATTAAACCAATGCTTATAACAAAGTTCCACCAATTGAAGAATGAGCTCTTATAGTTCCTCTCTGTTGGATCTCTCTCATCAAATTGATCTGCACTAAATACTTGTAAAGATGGTGTATGGCCTCCTTGAGCCAAATCAACCAAGTATAGTGAGATGAAGAGAAACCCCACCTGAACAACCATAGGTCTGGGGGAGAAAAATGATGTGTTGTCACATGGGGCAGAGATAAAAATGTCAGAGAAGCTGAAAGCGTTAAACAAATCAATCCTTGCAGTTGGAGAAAATGAATATTATTGTAAGCTTCATTAAACCATCACCGTTGGATTCATATAAGGAATGCCTTCAACTTAATTATTAAAACTAATAAATTATTTATAATTATTACATATAATTTTAAATAAATATAATTCTTTAAATATTATACCAAATGTTTATAATCTTCACTAGCCAAATAAAATTATCTTATAATTTTAACTAGTTATGTCGAAAGGCGTATTACAATCGCATCCATCAAAAAGCAAAATTCAATGTAAGGAAAAATGCTTTAGTTTAAATTTGACGTTCAAATGACATGCAACTAGCATAACTACATTCATTGTATGTAGACTTTTGAAGTATATTTAAAGTAGATTTAAAAACGTTTTAAATCGATTTGATATCTTATTCACTCTTTAATACTTATTTTTAATATCATAATTAATTTTATAATGATTTCATTTTTTTTATTATTAATACTAAAATTTAATATTAATAATTATAATTAATTTAATTATAGTAACTATTATAATAATTAGTTTAATTTTTTCTCATTGCAATAGTATTTCATCATTCGTATTATAATTATAAACTTTTTTTATTTTATAATATATATTTATACATTATTTTTAATTTGAATGTTAAAAAGATAAATTAAAGTAAAATAAAAATAATTACGCGAGAGAGAGGTGTATTATGACCATAATGTTGTTTTTTCAGATTTTAAAATCAATTTAATTAAAAAATAAATTAAAACTAAATACTTAGTGTCATTTAATAAATTTTTAAGTTTTTAGGGTGAACATTTATTTATAGTAGTAACATAAATATTTTTTTTATAATTATAACAAATTTCAATGTATTTATTTGTAATTTTATTTATTTATTTTTCAATAGTGTATTTATTTATTTTTTGTTTATTTTTTAATAGTTTTTATTTTTTTTGCTTTGTTTTTAAAGTAGTTTTAAAGCTGTTTTATTCACAAATTCATGAGCACCTCTATTAAAATAAATTAAAACTAAATACTTAGTGTCATGTAATAATTTTTTAAGTTTTTAGAGTGAACATTTATTTATAGTAGTAACACATATATTTTTTATAATTATAAGAAATTTCAATGTATTTATTTGTAATTTTTTTTGTTTATTTTTCAATAGTGTATTTATTTTATTTTTATTTATTTTTTCAATAGTTTTTAGTTTTTTTGCGTTGTTTTTAAAACAACTTTAAATCTGTTTTATTCATAGCTTTCTTTAGATGTTCTTATCTTTGAATTCATGAAGACCTTTATTAAAAAGGTTGTTGAATCATAATCGTTTCAAAACTTCGCGGCTGCAGGTTTGGCTTTATTCTCCTAGAGTTGGATTTCTCATAGGTTTGGCTTTACGTTTTTTGGATTCACTTGAATTTAACTATTGCAAATTTGGCTTTAGTCCTGTTGAAACCAATTGCATTGTTATAATATGTTGTTACAGTAAAACAAAACAAAGATTCAAGGACTCGTAAGGTTTATTGCTTTTTATTTGTGGTTGTTTTATTATTGAGTGGGATGGAAATTCTCCCAAGTTGAGTTTGTTGGACTTGCTAGGGCTCATTTGGTTTGGAACTTGACAAGGTTACATTTTCTTAATACACACTAGAATCAAAACTAGGGTTTGGTTACCTTATCTTGTATCTTTTTGAAGAAAATACATAAATTTAATATTTGATCTTATCTTAATTGGAAATTGTATCACGTTTGTTTAAAGAAGAAATTGGACATATATGTATTGAAAATAAAATTATACTTAAAATCAGTCAATTCAAATTTCACGGGGAACTCATGGGTGATCCCACAATAGCAGTTTACAATTTTTGGCCAAACTGGACACTGAAATTATTATTTTTAACTAAATCTTCACATTTGGGCACCTATAGTGGTTAAACCGTGAGGAATTTGAAGATGATGCAAATTGGAGTCTCGTCACATTTTTTTTGTAGATTCTAAAAATATTTTTTTCAAAATTTTTGGAATCAGATTGCACTTCTTTTTCCATCTCCCACGAAAATTGGTTTTTTTCAGAAAACAACATTTTTTAAAAAGTGACACACACGGTATAACACAACTTTTTTTTCATGAAGGATAAAATTCTAATTATTTCAAAATTAGATTTGTAACTCCGATATCTAGTGCTTCCACTTGGTTATATAGTTTTTTATTGAATATTTTTTTCTTTAATCAAATTTCGAAGTCAAACCAATTACAATTTAGACATAGTGCGACCGTATAATGCGTAACTTTTTTTGTATATATCAAATTTGTTTTTGTTGGATCAAGGACTTCAATATCTGGTGCAATCATATTTTTCAAATTTTATTTTTGATAATCTGCTATTTTTCCACATGTGTAGAACAAAGACTTTCATTTTCAATGAAAAACCTATGTTTAATAAAACTAAAAAACCAAATACATAATAAAACCAAAACATATTAAAATTATATTCATTGGATAGCTCGTTTCAATGACTACCTGCTTCCAGTTGGGTTTGTGAAGATTCCTCCATTTTCATCCTCAACCCAAGCTTTGAAGCATAAAAAATTAGGTTTTTTTGTGTTTTAGGGAGAGAATGAGGAATAAGGGGGGTTTGAGTGAACCACCCTCACTATGCATTTCCTTTTGTTATTTTGGGCGGGAAATGTTGGCCCAGTAATTAATGGGTTCGCTCAAACCCTAGTTCAGGTGAACCCCTTTTGGGTTTGGTCGAACTTGTAGGTTCATTCGAACCCCTAAAACTATTTTTTTTTCCATGGGGTCATTTTTTCTCAATTTTCCTTCCTTCATCAAATTGTAAACCACTATTGTGGCTTCACCCTCATAAAATAGCTAAGCATCTTTGTGTTTAACCTCTAATGTGCTATTGAGTCTTTTATGGCTTTATTTCACTATTGAGTCTTTTCGTCTAATTTATTTTGCTCATATATTATTTGATTGATTGAAATGGTGATAACATATGAGTAGTTTACTGTTGTTTTGAATAAATTGATGAAAATAGGTGCCTCGAGAAAAGATAACTCTTGGTGTATTATATATATATATATATTAATATTTAATATATATGTATGCTAGTTATTATCAACTATAAGTTACATAGTAATTACAATAATCAGTATTGGTCTATCTTTAAATAATTACTATCAATTATATTTTCAACATTCATAAATAAACTAATCAATCTACAAAGATACTTTATTAAAAATCACTTTGTCATCAATATTTAACAAATATTTATTAGAAGAAACAAAATCAACTTCAACTGCACTACTAAAGATCTTACTATTAAACTCAACTTCAATTATATTGGTCATAGTTGTGCCTAACATGAATGAAACTTGGAATCAAGGTCAACCCTGATAACTTTAATCTTCATTAACCCAATAAAATCATAATACATAGGGCTTGTAATAATCTATTGATATCAAACTATTATACCCCAAAGCTCATCTATTAACTAACCAAGAAATATTATTATTATAATTTTGTACAAAGACAAGTACTTATCACTACATGCCACTTATTCCATATATGTCTAGTCATAATTGTAAGTCTTAAAAAAGGTACCCACTTTATATAATATTCAAATCCTCCATGGGTGAGAACATCTTCAAAGGTGGAGCAGCCAAGGATGAATTAAACGATGAAGATGAGGATGGTTGGGCTAGCAACTAGGATGTGGAGGAGGATGAACTACTACTGGATTTACTACACAAAACCCAGCTGAAGGGTCAATTTATTGCGACTTTTAGATATGACTCCATGGAGGACCTCAATGTGGCTTTGAGTGGTCATCATGATTTGGGCCTACATAGGTGTTTTCTTTCCTTAGTATTTGCTTGTGTTTTCTCCAATTGATAATTCTATTAGGGATATGTTTGTTGAATATAACAATTATGGGGATGTGCTTAATGATGGTGGGAGCCTTTCTAGGGTTGTGTCAGGATCCAAATTATTTATTTCACGTATGGTGTTCAAGGGACTTTGGGTCCCCCTCTAACTTTATTTTCTTGTAGCCTTTTGATCCAAACCTACATTTTATTTATGGCCACAATTTAGCCGAGGAGTGTGATGTTAGTCTTGTGATTAAAGTACAGGTAGAGGTTCCTTATATTGAATTGGTGACTAGTGGTTTTCCAATGTATGCACCTATTATTTTCCAAAGAGAAGAATACTTCACTTTGGATGGTTCATGCACTTCATTGAGGACTCTTGATGCTATTGTTGAGAAAGCTTTTGCTTGCATGGGGAACACCTTCATTGGGAGGTTATCTAGCTCTCATCCAAATATTGATGTTGTCCATATGGGCTCTTAAAAGATGGCATGCATCTAGCTAATTTTAGGTGACTTTCATGACAAACATTTTTTTCTCATTCTCTTTCCAAACCCTTGAGGAAAGCATGTGAATCCTGTATGGAGGTCCTTGGTTCCTTAGCAAGTCTAATATTTCATTGAAAATATGGTCTATTGGTTTTGTTGCTATCAAAGAAAAATTTAATAAGGTCTCTATTTGGCTTAGACTCCCATGGATTCCTTTATAATATTGAGATGGAGAGATCATATGAGGTATTGCTAATACTCTTGGTTTTCTTTTAGCTATTGACAATGACAAAATCTATGAAATATTTGGTTTTTGCCAAATTTCATGTTTGTGTTGATATTGATAATATGTTGCCAAACACTATTGAATTATGATCGAAGTTGGATGTCTAGGAGTAGAAACACTAATATGAATTCTCCTCGCATGCTTTATTTTATTTCCATAAACCAGGGCTCTTATTCTATCTATACCAAGATATAACAAAGAAACTCCATGTTCAACAAAAACAAATCTTTCCTTCTTTTGAACATGCGAAAGTATTCCACAATATTATTAAGGTGTGCTCCATGATGAGGAGCAAAAGAGAGGATTTGGGCTCTATGATTATGAGTCATGTAAGAAAAACTTAGGGGTTTTCCTTTAAGGAGAAGATAAAACTAAATGTTATGTGCCTTTTGTTGTACTTAGTTATTCTTTCAATAAAGGAAGGGAGTTGGACATTGTAGACTTTATGGGTACTTTTGGGAATGTGAGGAGATCCCCCTTTAAGGAAATAAGAAAATTGGAAGTCATTATGTGTCCTTTGGTTGTGATTGGTTCTTCAAAAAAGGAAAGATGATCCAAAAGGATCATGCTTTAACTCCACTTCAAAGCTCTTTGGTGAGGTTTGGATTCAAATCTACTTGATTATTGTTATGGTTGTCTCTTTGTTGTAGTTTTTTTGTTTGTTTTTCAGAGGCCTTTCTAGTTTTAAGGCCTATTTCATCGTTGGATCTAGTTTTCATGTCATTGTTGTCTTTCTTGTTGTGAAAAGTTTCAAGGTCCTTTCAAAACACCCTTCCAATTCATAGCTCTAGTCAAAAGTGTTTATTTAATTAAAAACTTGGAGGCTCTAAGAATTGGACTAGATATGCACATTGATTTTTGAAGTGTTAAGAATTGGATTTCAACACTAAGACCAATAAATTCTCCAAAGGGGTTATGCAAATCCCTAGTATGTCCATAGATAGGCTAAGTTTAATGATCACATATTCAATGAAATTAAAATTTTCATATCAATTCAAACCAAAATAAATTAATAAAAGGAGTTTTGGTGTACAATAAATTGTTGAGTAGAGAACTTCTAATTTAAATAATTATGTGATAGGTGTAATTACACTCAAAGCATGGAGGAGAAACATCTAATAAAATAATAGTTGAAAGCAAAATTATTTAGAATTGACATTTATTTTTAAATATAAAGACCTAAAGAAAATAAACTTTGTAATAAACAAAACAACTTTATTAAAATAAAGTAGTTTTTTTTTTTTTTTTTAAATATATAATAAATAAAATAATTCTATAATAAAACAAGATATATTTAATAAATAAATTTATTCTAAAATAAAATAAACGTAATTTTTAAATGAATAAAAATATTAATTTGATGTCTTTTTTCATCCTAAATACATCTATGTACAATTAAAATTCTCATCCATCTTAAATAACAAATTTAATATTAACAACTTTTAAAATTGTATGTGGAAGGCCAGTAGAGTAGGTGTGGTTTTTTTGGGTTATACATAAAAGCATTCTTTAATGGTAAGGGTGTTTGTGTTTTCTTCTGCAAGTGGTCTGCGTTGATTGATAATCTACAACTTGTGTCTTTTTATGTAGAGGTAGCTTAAAAATGGACCCTTACTTGACTATGAATTAGCCTTAATTTATTTAATATAAGTTTTTAAATTATGAAAGGTAGGTTTGTATTTGGAAGCAGTCCAATCGAGCAAGTCGTATCTTTTTAGTAGGCATATTAAAGATATTCTAAAGGTTCTTTTTTGAATGGAGTATTAAATTATTCACAGTCGAGATATTTACAAGGTTCTTTTTGTAAGGAGTATTAAATTATTCATAGTCGAGTAATGATTAGATGTGAAATTTCTCTCTAAATTTAAAGTTGTGTAGAGAAGTGTAACATCTTTTTCTTACATTAATTTAGATAAATTAACATACTAAATTGGATATAGAGTGATTGGAGTGGTTATGTGTTTATTTTATTTTATTTAGTAGAGGGTTGATTTTATTGTCAGTTTGTAAGAATGTTCTAACACAAGATATATGAAACCATAATCTTGATGCTAATATGTGATTAGGAGATTATAAGGATTATTACATAAAGTTTTGTTGATACAAATTTCTTCACCTCAATCACCTATGTCCTTTGTACCTACTTCTAAGTTCTGGTCATTCTTAGAAACTTGGTGGGACTTGCTTCAAGATGAATGAAAGATCCTTGGCTTGTCTCTACCATAGTCAAACCCTTGATAAAGAAAGAAGTTATGCATGCATGCCAAAGTACATACTATGCAAATGGAAAATCTCATTTAACTAATGAACTTGTAGATTGGTGGAATGTCTAAATGTAGAAATCCATGTTGAGCTATAAATCATATAGACTAGCTAGGATTTAAACCTAAGACTTTCATTGTTGCTAGAGTGCTCTACCAATTGAGCTACTGACACCTCTTTGGCCAATCCATAGTTGGTATAGGTAGCTTATTTTCAACACCCCCCTTTAGACACATTGTAGGTGCTTGGGACTTCTAGCTTGACTCTAACACCACATGTTGACCTATAGCTCATATTGAGCAACTAGGACTCAAACCTAGGACCGGCTTTGAATGCTCTTGAATTGGATGTGGCTTTGTGTGATTATGTATTTTCTTACCCATTCAAATGATCTTGGGTACATCCTTAAATATATAGATCCATAATCATTAATTTAATTTATTTAGCACATGAGCTAACAAAATAATGGTTATTTTGTGAAGGGGGGTTTGCTTTGGATGTAATATGACAATTTTCAATCTAGTAGACTAGATTGTTCCTTTTGAAACAATCCATTAAGGTGAAATACTCTAAAATGTGTAATGAAGAGAGCTCAAGTGATTAGAGGTGGAAACTGACCTATGAATATTGGTTAAGAGTTAGCTTATGTGTTAATATGTGAAATCAAGTGCTATGACTATGCATTTAGAACATGTGTGCAAAGTGACATAAAATGAAGCTACAAAAGTGTAGTGTGTGCACTTTTATCCTTTGCAGTTCCCCCCTACTTTTTTTGTGTGAATTTATATGAACCATGCACTCCAAAATAAATATGCAATAAAAGTAAATATGCATGATAAGTATATATGGCATTTGGTTTTGGACAAAACTTAATTGTCTTAAGTACATTTTAAAAACATGATTTGTCTCTTGTACCTACACACAATTCATTAATTGTACATGTATCTAGTGTTAGTGCTAAAATTCATAATCATCATTTGTACAATGCAAAAGACATAAAACTCAATTGAAGTAAAAGTTAAAAGTTGGAGTAAAATTTGCTAATGCATATGGCTAATGTGGGAGTTTGGAACTACTAAACCACCACATCTTATGTGCATGCAAATCTTGAATAGTATGAACTAAACAAGTACAAAAAGGATTGTGATGCATATGGTTGGTATTTATTGAGGAACCCCTAGCCCCCCACAACATATGCATATGAAGTAAATAGTGTAAAAGTAAAACTAGTGTAAGATACCATGGTGTATATGACTGATGCAGAGTTTGAAATCACTAGGATCCACAATGTATCCACATGGAAATATCAAATAATATATGGTGTTGTTGTATGCCCATCAAGATAAGTGCATGAGAGCAATGCACATGCACTTTGAGGAGATAAAAATAAGAGTGTTGTAATTTGGAAACATGGTTGGATATAACAATGCAATGGCCTTGAATGCCATTCACATGATTTTACCTATAAAGATCAATCAAAAGTAGGGGTATAGGCACTCCCAAGAAAGTTCAATCATGTGTGTAAAATTGTGTGGTCATGAACTAAATATTATCATGTATAAGCAATGCGATAAATGTTGTGTAAGATGTGTTTGGGTACACATGGTGGCACCATGCATTAAATTCTGTAAGGTAAAATAAAAGATATGGAACGTAAAGTATAAACCCAAGAAGGCATAATAATTTTCTCAATAGATAACTTACCTTTTTGTCCTCTAATTTAGAGAAGTATTATTCAAAGAAATTATACGAGTGAAATATTTGGTGAATACATTATTATAATTCATATTATAGAAGATAATTTTTTAAAAATAAGATCATTACTTAGAAAAAATGAATCTATATAATGTGTTATACATTCCTTATAATTTATTTTACAAATTATTTTTATATTATATTAATAACTATTTATAATTTATTTATTATATCTAATTATATTTAAATTTCATAAATATAATATGTGTTAATCTTACCTATAGAAATATAAAAAACTAATTATTAAACATATGTAGATACCCAACATAAATTTTTTGTGTGGTGTTTGTCAAGTTTGTGAATTCCCCTGTGGATCTTGAGGAGATTTCATAACTACATTTCTTTTTTAATGATAGGGTTCCCAGATCCCAAATTTTTTATTTCTCAAAATTGCTCAACGCTATCAAATGTGGGTACAACAAGTGCTATAACCACTTCTTTATCTACTCAAACCAGACTATAGTACATGGCGTCTTGGACTACAAGTTAATTATATGGAAAGAAAATCTAAAGCTATCCATTTTCGATGAAATCTTTAACTAGTTGGCACTACATGCATCCCTATGAGGTGAATCTTGTAGGTAAATATGAATTTTTATGAAGAGTTAGGAATGATTTTTTTTTAATGGTTTATGAAGTAGTGTATGATATTTATTTATTTTAATTATGTACAATTGATGTTGGTGATCACATTCATTTATCTATTATCAGTTAAAAAATAATAATCTGAAACATCATTAAAAATATACACAGTTAAAATCAAAACTATTCCACCTTATAATACATAAAATTCGATCTTAATTAGATTGAACTTCAAACTTCATACCCAGGTCTTCTTTTCCTCCATTTTCCTCCAAACAAAGATAAGAGCTGATATTCTCCTTAACAATGGTATAGAAATATATATCAGGTCCATAATAGTTGATCTTACCTAATTGTATTTCTCACAATCCATTATGTTCAAGGCATAGCCAAACATCTTTTGAAATGATAACTGTAATGAAAATTTTCATGGATAACAAAGTTGACCATCAAAATTATACATGCTATAAAGTGAGAAGTTATCATAATGTCCATATTGTAGTTATATAAATTCCCTACATGGCAATGTTGAGTTGTTACTGTGATCATTTAATACTCTAAAGTAATAATGCCTTGATGTGGATTTCATTTAAATACAAAAAAAGGTTACACCCAAAACATGAAATGTATCCTCTCTAAGGGTCAATTCTTTTAATGTTTAAGTCCTAATAATTGAGGTATTATTTTCTTTGATAGAATGAAATTATCTTGAGAAATGTGAATAATATAAAAAAGATTTGATGTAGACTCATAGCAGATAATATTATAATAGATATTAGATAGTGTTGGGATTTAGATTCATAGTTTTCTTTATTGTTGGAGTTTCATTCATTTTGGTTTCTCTTGACCTATTTCAATTTGTAGGTTGTGCTTGATGTAAGGGGTTTCAAATCTCTATTGGAGTTTCTCTATTTTGTGCCTATTTCCCTCATACTTAGACTATTTACCAAAATTGTCAAATTGCAAAGATGTTTAAGTTTTCTTGTGCATCTAAGTTAAAAAGGTTAGGAAGTTTGTGAGTTCAAAACCTCCCAAAACCTTGACAAAGAAGAAAGTCAAAGTTGTTGAGTTCAAATGTCGTAAGGTTTGGAGGTTCATGAACCATGCGAAAGTGTGACACTAAGGAAAGATAAGCCAAGTGCAAAAGACAAAGAAAGTTTGCCATATTGTAAAGTTTGTGAGTTTGTAAACTTTGCAAAAGTGTGATAAAGAGGGAAGAGAAATGAGTTCATGTCACAAAGTTCACTAGTTCATGAACTCTACAAAAGTCTAACGTGGTTCTTAAGTTCGCAAAAGGTGCAAAAGTGTGATATGGTTTGCCATGTTGGAAAAAGTGCAAAACATTGATGAAGGAAGCCAAGAAATTCATAAGGTTCTTATTTTTGCTAAGTTCACAAGTTCATGAACTTACCAAAAATGCAACATAGGTCCATGAGTTATTTGTTTCATCAAAAGTGTGATACGTTGAGAGAAAGAAAGAAAGAAATATAAAAGAGGAGAATGAGTTCCACTATTAACAAGGTTATAGGTTTGCAAACTTGCTAAAATATCAAAATGGTTTATGTTTTCTTAGAAAGGCCCACATAGCAAAAATAAATGATGTGGGAATTTGAAGCCAAAGCCAAATAAATTCATTACCTATTTTCAAAAGTAGGGCGTCAAAAAGAGTGACAAAATTTTCATGTATCCCTAGCTAGCTACATATACTCCATACCTACTTGTCATTATTATAGGTCAATTCTTAGCTACTTTGAATTCATCTGCTATCTTTCATTTTGGACATTTATCTTGGAGGGAGTGCATCTAGGCCTTTGATTTTAATCTACTACAATGTTGTGGGTTAGATTTTTTACCTACTACTATTAAAATGAAGGTTTTGGATCAATTTCACGAGGTTGGTTCTTTTGTGTGATATTTGGAAGTATAAAGGTTGTTAGTGTGGTGTTGGGCAACTAGAAATGTAACTCTAGTTCATTTGATGGGCTACAACCCTATGAAATCAAAGAAGATTAATATTACTGGTAATTTGTATAGATAAATTTCTCCATGACATTATGTATATTTCTGAGAGGATATCTAGGTTGCAACTAGGATTCTCCTTTGTCACATTTGTTGGAATGAATGTAATGCTAGGTTAGATGAATGAAAAAAAAAACAATTGTAATTATCTTTCTCAATGTATATATGGATATATGTAATTATGTTTTGGATAACTAAGTATATATGGATACATGGATAATAAATTCATTTATACTGACCCTTTCAAGAATTTCCATGCCACTAGGTTAGGAACTTATGTGATTTTCAACGAGGATCAAGTTCTCCCAAAATTGGTAAAAGAGAAAGAGGAACCAAGTGAACCGGGTGACAACAGTTTGTGGACACTACATTTTGACGGTGTCAAATGCAAGGCTGGTTCCAGAGCCGACATCCGACTGGTATCTCCAACCAGGTCGGAGACCCTCAGAGCTTTCCGCTTCCAATTCTTGAGCTCAAATAACAATACAAAATATGAGGCACTAGTTCTTGGTTTGACTCTAGCGGAGCAGATAGGCGTAAGAAGAATACAAGTATTCAGAGATTCAAAGTTGGTTGTAAGCCAGATCTGGGGACAAGTGGCTGCCAAAAATGTAAGGATGAGGTCCTATCGGCACAGGGTATGGGACCTAATTGAAGGGTTCAAAGCCTTCAACATACAAGCTATCCCACGATCTCAAAACTCTTCTGTGGACCGGATGGCCTCTATCAGCTCACAATTTGAGCCGACACTTGGATCGGTCAAGAACCAACATGCAGTGCACACCATCGTCCAACCATCTATCCCCAAAAATGACCAGACTTGGAAAGTCTTCAAAGATGGTGCTCAAATTGCTACCTTCTTGTGATAGTCAAAAGAGTCTTTTGGTCAACCACAGTGTGAATTTGGAGAGGTTACCAAAGAACAAGTGATCCAACTAAAAGGAAATAAGTTCCCATGAGGCTTAATCACCCTTGAGAATCCCTTTGACTATGAAGACACAAGAAATAGTTGTTGGCAACACAAGGTCAGACAACTGAGAGGGGGGTGAATCAGTTGTCTTAGAAATTTAAAATTATTAAACTTATTAAACTTATTCAACTTATTCTCAGATCTAATAAATAAACATGAAAGCATAAACCATCAACACATCAGAAACACACATAACACCAAGATTTTTTATGTGGAAACCCTGTTAGGGGAAAAACCACGGTGGAGGTTAGTCCACAAGATTATACCCTGTTAAAATTATAAAAGAATATAAATGGGGAATGCACATGCATTCAGGCACACTGCCTAGAGCTCATTGCTAATTACAAAGAGCCTTACTGCCCAAAGGAAGACACACTGTCTTACAAAGACATTCAGATTACATCCGCAAGATTTTGAATTGAGAAAATAGCATCTGCTAATGCCTGATTATAGTTCCAGTTAAGCAATAAACATCTGCTCACTCGCTCACTCTTCTTCACACTTTGCCTCTGCCTTCAAAATATTAGAACATTATTCACGCACATGAATCACACATCACGCACACCTCTCACACTCACATGCCCTCAAATGGTATAGACAATCGATCATATATATCCGCGACTAAGGATAACATCATCTCCATGTCAGCTCAACAAAATATAAAATGTGTACAAACTGTTGGACCAAAACATAAATAATATCAATGTGAATCAACCAATGTCAGCCACAACATAGTGGGGACCCAAAAAGAAATCCTCGAACATGAAAATCCTTCAAAAATTATTCCTCGAAGATCCATAACATGCTACAATCACCAGGTCAGCCATGAACATGAAAAACATGAACACACAAAAGAAAATCACCAATTGCAAGCACAACGATCAATGCAAACATACAACACAGATAGAGCACGATCTAGAAACATCCACGAGCATCATGAATCACCATAGAAGCATCCACAACAACTCAACTTACTAGTATCACATCACCTTCTTTCAGGAACACCAATTGAAGCAAAAAAACAACTATCAAAACACAAATATTCATAACTCGATCAAATCTTCATGCGGATCTTTGAAACTTAACATGGATAAACTAGATATACTTGAAAACAAACCCTTTAATCCACAACCTCCTACCATCAATATACTAAGCTATCCATCATACTGAAGTTCACTGCACCACTGACAACCTGCAACTTATTTTATTACAATTTTCTCAATATCCTCGACATATACAACCTTAAAGGCATTTATGCCAATAGTGTTGACATCAATGACAACCACATATCAAAAACATCCAACAATAATAAGCAGAGATTCATGGCAGATGAAGAGGAATATGAGGACCTTGATGTCGAAGGTGGCAAGAAGCTAAAAGTCAGGAGGCATGTGTCACAAGCAGACAAGGAGAGGTTGAAAGACTTGTGCACTAAATATAACAGAGTCATGGCTTGGACTTACAATGATCTCAAGGGATATGATCCTAGCATTATCCAACATACTATTGACTTGGCTGAGGGTTCCAAACCCATCCGAAAAAATCAAGGACTGGTTAACCCAAAGGTGTAAGCATTAATGGCACATGAGCTTACAAAGCTGATCAAATCAAAGATCATATATCCAATTAAGCACTCCACTTGGGTGTCCAATTTGGTCCCAAGAAAAATGTATTCAGAGTCTTGCAAGGAAAGTTGTTGGGATTTGTGGTGTCTAAAGAAGAAATATCCATATGCCCCAAAAGGGTGAAGGCTATAATGGAACTATCACTACCTGTTAATTAGAAGGGGCTACAACCTTTCATAGGGAAGATTAACTTCGTCAGCGGAGTCATTTCGGATTTCGTAGGTATTGCAAGGCCTATCAAATTGATGATAAAGAATGGCTTAGTGTTCAAATGGACCCCAGAAGATAACCATGCCTTCAAGCAAATTATGACAACCATCTGTACAATCTCGGTGTTAGCTAAACCAAACTTCTCCAAAGACTTCCTACTATATGTTTACAGTGGCTAGAACAACATAGCCTCTATGCTCACACAAAAAGACAAAGAGGGGGCGGGGAATATCCCATTGATTTCCACTCTAGGACCCTCAAGGGATACAAAACCGGATATAATTTCATTAAAAAGCAAGCCTTTTTCTTTGTCAAAAGCCTAAAAAATTTCTTACATTTGGTTTCAGCTAGTAAAATTACCATACTTGTCACTCATCCCAGTGTTAGAGAGTACATCATAGAGGGAAAGATAACTGAAAAGAGGGTGAATTGGATCACTAATATCCTGGAGTACGATGTGGACATTTGGCCAACAAAGATAGTTTGTAGAAGAGGCTTATGTGAATATCTCTCATAGGAACTGGACCCCTAGGAAAAAGGAGAGACCAACCAAGTCTATGCAAATAAGTTCGATTCTAATGAGTTGTGGGTGGTTGATCAAGTGAGATTCATGTAGACTGGCCAATACCCACCTGACGTCCTTTCGTACAAAAGAAGGTATTATAGGCTTCAAGGCATTGGATACGCACTAGTCGAAGGAGTTCTATTTAAAAGAAATTATGATAGAGTCCTCCTTCATTGTGTGGACAAGCCACAGGCTGAAAGGATTTTGAACGAGTTCCATAGCTGCTCAGAAGGCGAACACTTCTCCTACAAGACCACCACCTCAAAAATCATGTGAGAAAGCTACTACCAGCCCATGATGTTCTCCAAAGCACACTATCTAGTACGAAAATGCACTCAGTGCCAATATTTTTTCGACAAGTAGAAGAACTTCGTCATGCCATTGATCTCAATCATAATCGAAGAACCGTTCGCACATTAGGTGTTAGATTTTATTGGGATGATCAATCCTATTTACAATGTGGGTCACAAATGGATACTCATAGCCACTTATTACTTCACGATAATGATGGAGGCAATTTCTCTAAAGAATGCTTCAGAAGCAGAGATTGCCAATTTTCTTGAGGAATTAGTGGCAAGATTTGGTTTGCCAAAGACCATCATCTCAGATAATGCACGAGCCTTTGTAGGCTCTAGGATGTCAAACTTCTCCCTTAAGCATGGGGTCTACCTCAAAAATTCGTTGAACTACTACCCGCAATGGAATGGGCTAGCGAAATCCACTAACAAGAACCTAATAAGATTGATAAAGCGTATCGGGTCAGAGCATCAATTGGAATGACACACAAATTTGTGGGAAACCTTATGGGTAGACTGCACTAGCCTAAGTAGATTCTAAAAGCCACCCCCTATGAGTTGGTGTATGGAAAAGAGGTAGTCCTACCCATTTCCATGGAGATCTTGACTCTGCAATTACTAAAATTTGACGAACAAGCTGCAAAACCATGACAACATGCGAAATTTGATTCATTGTGGAAGGGTCCCTTCCACATTCACAAGTGCAAAGTATATGCAAATGGGCTTGAGTACATGAACGACAACATTTTGGATATACCAGTGAACAATATTCATCTAAAACTATTCAATTAAATACACATAGTTCATCAAAAATTTACTTTATGCACCATATGTAATTTTTTGTAAATTGGCGTTTTGTGAATAAATCCATGAGCATAAACAAAAATAACAAGAAATACTATATTATATATTCATGAGGAAATCATTTACATATAGTATGGGTTTTGAGTGTTAAGCTCAGGGCGAAGCTTGAAAATATTCCCCTTCTAAAGCCAAAAAGAGATACATCATTTCAAAGAAAAAAATGAGGTAGTATAGAAACTACAGAGAAATTCAGCCTTCGGGATGACAATGGCGATAAAAAACATAGCATTTTTTTAGGGTTCACAAGCAAATGGTAATAGGTTTTTCATACACAAGGCACATAGACATTGCACAGGCCTCAATCCTCCACGTCAGGGCTGAAGACTAGGTTCTCGAAGGAGGTAATCCATTCGATGCCATAAATGGGCTCCACATGTTGTATTTTTAGGAGGAAGGTGGCAACAGGTTGGGACCGCTGGCGGTGGTGCTTAAGATCCATGGTCTAAAAGTCCATAAGAAAGGGTAGCCACAACACCACCTCCGCATTATCGATGTGCCTACACAAATCTATTGTAGATGAAATACCAAGGTCGAGGACAACCACTTGAACAATTTCCTCCAGCCCATCCAAGTATGTCGGGTTGAACATGGCATGACAAAGTTCAATGATCCATGGTTTGTTCATGTTCAAATCTAGCAGTGAGGATGCAAATTAAGAGATAATATTGGTTTTTCAGCACGACTGGTTTGAATCCTTTACATAATCCCTCCCAGGACCCATTTAAATGCCACAATGACCAAGCAGTTCTTCATCGGCAACAAGCATTTGAGCCTGTCATTATTGATCTCCCTGAAAAAGGAGCCTTGTAGCTTTCGGCTCCAAAGTTGAATTGGAGCACCTAGGCTACTCATGATGCGGCAAAAAAATTGCCAAACTCAAAAGGAAGAAAAAGCACAACGGAAGAAACTTTCCAAGTCAACACAAACTTAGTGACTATTTTTGCAAGATGGACATGCTATTTATAGAAAAATGTGCATTGGAAAGGCTCGTAGACAGAAAAACATTTCCAAAGTCGAACAACAACAAAAAATGTAAGTTGGCAGTAAGGATTAAGGGGTAAATCGTACGAAGGAGATTTGGAAAATCTTTGAGGAGTTAATTGAAGCGTTTGAAATTAATGCTCGCATATACGACCTACTGCCATGTGTTCATCAGCTTCATCAATGCCAACAAGCTTGCATGTGTGAAAAGACATTTTTTGAAGCTAGCTCCTACTTAATTAATACAAATGTCTTTTCTAAACATGCTTCCCGCTACTCAAGGTTATCTTTCTCCAAGGATGATGTAAGGAATGTACTAATTCCAAATTCCTACAGTGAAGTTGGAATTTATGAGAAGTACGGGTCCCCACTCCACACATATTGCCTTGATGACAACGCTTAATGAGTTGTTGATAATGACAACATATTTACTGCATGTGCATTTGAGAATTGAATGATCCAAAAGAAAAAAAATTCTAAGTATTGAACCCTTGAGTAAAGGCTTCTCTGAGAGTTGAGTCTGTAGAATTCTTCCAAGAGCACAAAAATGGTTGAGGCATCATCTTCTGGTTGAAACGTTGGAATCTCATTCACAAAGCTAGGCTATGTCAACAACTTTGGAAATGTCTCTTATGCCAATGCTTTGGTGTGATAGGAATGAAGCTTTCTGCATACCAAAGTCATACAACCAGAAAACCACACCAAAAATGAGGTGGTCAAATATTTTGCAAATAACATCTTTGACTCCAAGCTACACATAAACCATAAAGGCATTAGGGAAGGGTATTGTAGAGAATAATTGGTAGAGGGTCGGTCAAAGGCCTTGGAATGAGACTCTAGAATTGTGGTTTGCCACAATGCATGTTGCCCTTCACACATTCATGCCCAAAGCTGGCAGACACATGTGCAAAAAAGCTAAACAAAGGCACCAGGGTTATCACTGGTGACGAGCTGAAGATCACCATCAATGTCATAGCCATCTGGGATATGCTATGTATCCCCTCAAACTGGATGTCGAAAGATTCTCGTGCGAGCACATGGAAGATTTCTAGGAAACCATAAGAGACTAGTTGAAATTCTACAAGAATGAAATGGGAAAGGATCCTGACAATGGATAAATTTTCTTCCCTCTATCATGTAAACTTTTCCATTTAGACTTACAGACCATATTTTCAATGCTAGCCTTCGTATATGGCCATGAAAGGGATAAAAATGTTTTCGAGTTTCAGATGGGCCTAGATTTCATGTTGAGGAAGGAAAAGAGCCAGAAGCATTTTGATTTCACTGAAGCAATCACAGAAAGAATGCTTAAGCAATTAAGCAATTATAATCATTCTTTCAAGTTCAGGTACTCCTCTTTTTTGGTGCATTTAATTTTACATCAAAACCTAAATTCTTCAGTGGTCTTTTGTCGCTCAGTATGTTTGATGTGTCAAGATTATATAAGCCAATTTTAGCCTGGACCCATGTGCTCTCAAGCACATGGGATTATTATTCATTTGTCGACTATTTCCTGCAACCTGTGCTTCTAGATTTATCTTAGTGTTCTCTGAGTAGGTTTTCCCCTGAGGGTTTAGACTGGATGAAAAACCACCAAACCTTGGTAGATTGCTTTATGGGGGTTGATTTTAATTTTATCAAATGCCATGGTTTTAACAAGGAGACCTTCAAATTTCCAAAGTTTGTTACAAATAGGACACTCGCCCTAGAGGCATGCCGTCAAACAACAATTGTAGACAACACTTATGATGCCAAGAGGCACAAGAAGGTGATCCAACAATTCCCCTCACCATCACCAAAATCCAAGTAACACTCGTAAGGAGAGAGGAGCAGGATGTGTTAACCAACAAATTGGCCTACCTTGACCTAGTTTTCATTTGTGATAGATGGAAATACAATCCCACTGGCCATGTTTCATTCAAGCATGAAAAGCAATCATATTGGGAGGAAAGGAAAAACTTGGTCAAAGAAAGGGAAAAATTCTATATTGACCTAGCTTTCATACCATTCGTGCAAACCTCATGGCTCACTTTCTACCCAAGAGTAGTGGAGTACTGACAAAGTGTCCAGATGGAGAATTCCCTTAAGACAGTTGAAAAAGATAGGGTGGTCGAAAAGAAAAATGGTTGATTTCTAGAGGTATCGACAAGAGATCAAGCAAGTAGGCGTGCCATATGAAATGTTAAAGCAATAGACGAGTGTTTCGATGAGATTTATGATAATGAGGCTAGATTTGATACTGATCCAGGGTTTGATCGGGGGCCTGAACAGGAGCATGCACCAGTTTTTGATCCACTGCCTCAAGTACCTGAAGTAGGGAAGGGGAAGTACAAGGCATCACAACATAGGGAGTCACATATATCATCTTCCACTAGCATCCCTACAAGGGGTAAGTAGACCCGATGGACTTCAAGAAAATATTTCATAGTTCAAAAGACGTAGGGTTTTTTGGGGTCAGTTATTGGAGAATCTGAAGCAACTAGTGTGCCACCTACAAAGAAAAGGAGAATACAAGATTTGGGTAGGCCAGGCTCCTTGATTAAGGGAGAAGAAGAAGTGGACTTCGTTCTATAGGTATCTTTGGCCCCAAAAATTTAGGTAAGTTTCACACTTGCCGTTCTCTCTTCTACCACATCTTTAATTGTCACTACCCCTCATATACAAATTAGAATCCTCCATCTGTTGATTCTAATATCCCCATATTTAACACACCCCTGGATAGATCTGATAGTGATCCTCATATAGAGACACCGCACACTAAGAGTGCATCTTTTACCTCACCCATGATCAACACTTTGATCGCTTTATCCAAGGTGCAAGTAGTAAACACAAAAATTCCTATACTGTAGGTCTCATCACCTTTACCCACTTCTAGGAATATTACTCTTTTTCCCATTGGCCCTTTTACCCCAATGATCACCCCTTTTCCTTCTCAGGTCATACATGGCATCCCAACCTTTTCCCCAATAGCACTTCCTTTTGCTTCCCTCAAATTCAGTTGGCTGAAAGCACCCATGTTGTTACCCTCTACAACCTACCCATAGGTGTTTTTGTTGTTGCAAAAAGTATTGAGTCTTCATAGAACCTTCAGACTTCGGTGGAATTAACGAGGTAGGCCTAACAAGAAATAAAATAGAAGTTGCGGGCAAAAGTTATAGCAAATCCAGCCACCCTGAAGCTAGAAACTGGTTTTGATGAGGAACGAAATGCTCTGATGATCTCAGCTATGAGGCCGTGGGTTTCCAAACTAGAGGGAGAGATGTAGTATGAAGAATATGATATCTAAACTGTGTGTCTCAACTTGAGCGAAGCTCTCCCATGTGACAAAATAGGCCTATCCAAAGCAACATAGAAGGTGGTTTACACTGATTATGAGAAACTGGACAAGAGATTGAAAAAGAATGAGGTATAGTTAGTGAATGTGAAGGCCACCGTGGATAGATTGAAAAAAAATATCAGGGAAAAAGATATGGATATGGCCTCCTTAAGGAAAGCACGGGATCAACATAGTGAAGTAGCTAAGTCGCTCGAAGAAACTTAGAATGAAAGAGATCAACTTTATCCTAAGGTACAAAGACTAAGTGTGAGGTCAAGGTTGAGTGCAAAGAAACTGAAAATGCGAAGGTTTAGATGCAACAGGTCATAGAAGAGCATCAATGAAAGTAGAAAATTTTTTATGACACGACGAACCAACAAAATAGTATATGTGTGGAGGTGCAAAAAGAGCTATAGGAGATGAGCAAGCAAAAGGTTGATATGCAAGAAGATTTGGCTAATTCCCAGTCTCAAGCAGCCGAAAATATTCAAAAGGACCAAGCGGAGATAGAGAAGGAAAGGTAGGAGAAGCAAGACATCGAGTCTATTCTACAAAATAGTAATGGATAGGCAGAGAAGTTGCGCTCAGAACTTTCAAGCTCTTTGTAGGAGATAGATCAATTGAAGGAAAGCATGAAGGCTAAGGAAGCCCAATTCCAGCAGGAATTAGCTACAACACGAAGTTCCAGACTTCTCGATACTTTGAGGGATATTATCCTCCCATTGGGAAAGAATCATGATTGCAGTAGTGGCTCTGAAGCCAGTCTTGAATTTCCTAATGGATACACAACAATTAAATGCAAAGGTCAACCCGACGGTCAAGAAAGTTCTACATACAATCACCCCCCATTCTGAGCATTCGGGGAGGTTAATCATTAAGCTATATAAGGCATGAGAGGAAGCTTTGAAAGATGTTATAATTATAGACTGAAGGGAAGTAGCAAGAAAGGAAAATAATTAATCACCTGCAATCAAGTCGCCCAAGAAAGCAAGGCTTGTCAATCCGCATTGACAAAGAAGGTTGGAGAAATTAGGGAGAACTTCAAAGCTCTAATCCAGCTAGGATTACCCTCCTTATTCTCAATAGATGGAGGGGTGTTAATAGAAGAGAAAATCAAGGAGGCCATCAAGCTCATACAATAGGACTTCTCATCACTCCAAGGTCTGAGCCCATCTCCCTCGATCAAGGAAATTGAGAAGGTGTCCTCCACTTATCCTGACTCTACCACCACATCAAAGTTGCTTCGTCAAAATCAGGAGTTTCTTTAAAGGAGGTTCTCGATCTCGATCAGGCCAATGAGACATTGTGCGCACTTGTTTTACCTTCCAATAAATACTGGGAGTTCCAACATGCCGCTTTCCTCAAACTCTTAGGATTATTTTTATATCTGGGTTCATGCCTTCTCGAGCAAAGGTGCCTTGTGAGTCACCAAAAACTATGGAACAATTTTGTTCTAAGTGTTTTACTTTTTCTTTTAGCCCCTGCAATATTCCTTTTCGGCTCTTGCTTCTTTTTTGTGTTTTGATGACACCATGCCCCGACGGATAAGGTTACTCCTACAAAAGGGTGCCCAATGTGCCACGTAGTGGCTGCACAATTTTTTCCTATATCGCTTTCCTTTTGAGCCTGAAATGGGACATGTGATTGCATGGTGGGGATTTCCCTCAAGATACTCTTAGGGACTTAGAAATCACTTGCTAGCGAACGAGGTCACTTACTTTTGTTAGGTGGGTTGTTTTCGTCTGTGGGTGTATCTTTTCTTTGGATTTTTTTTTCAGGAAGCGCAACGAGTATTATGTCTTCAAGATTGGTTTTTTGGGGTGACATCATTATTCCTCACAACTGATCATATCATATTTTTTCCAGGCTATAATGATATCTGATCCTTCTCTAACTACATATCTTTGCAAAGCTTTTGCAACATCTAGAGCCATTAATGAAGAAACTCAATTTTTATTTGTGAAGATTGTTGTGATTGAATCAGATCTATGGTCGGATTGTGGAGCATCAGACAAGGAATCCTGTGAGAAGTTCATCTCTATTAGTTGCAGTATTGGCTCATCTCTCTGGCTTTATAAAAGGGGATTGCAGTGGCTTGTTTTAGATGGATCATCATCATTAGAGGGACAAAAGTTTTATCTATTAGGAGTTTAGAATAAGGGAGGAATAGGAAAGTTTTTATAGAGCTTGTTTTTGCTCTTTGGCATGTTAAAATTGTTAAGACTATTATTTGAATTGGCATCCAACCTTTGCATTTATGTTATTTATTGCAAGAACAAGTAATAGTAGGGATAAATCTTTGAGATTGTGCATCTATGGCCTTTTTCATGCATTTTCTTTCTCTATTTTGTATATGTTGAATGTTCTATGTCAAGTTTTACTGATATATTCTTGATGATTGCTTTATATGCCATTAGGTTGTATGTTTGTTCAATGCTACCTTTCATAAATTGAATCATGTCTATTTCTACTCTTTCATTTTCTGTGGAGATTGTGTTAACTTTAATATTATGCTGTAAGAGCAAAAGGGTTCTGTAAAAATATAAAATATTCCTTTTACTATTGGGTTTCTTACTTTTGTCAAACCTTAATGGTTGCTCCCCGTGGGGATATCTGAATGACTGCTATGTGCTCCTTCAGGCCTTATTTGTTCATTCTCTTCCCAAAAATGAAAGGCCTGTGGCATTTTTTGTCCTTTTATCATAAGTAAGAAGCTGATAGGCTTTGAAATGTTGTAAAACCTTTGGCACATTGCCACATTTTGTTTTCCCTACATTTCTCTCTCCCCTTTTCCCAAACACAAAGAAGATTTGGCTTCTATAAAAATCCGAAAGGTTATTCAGTGGGTGATGATGGTCCCCCATCTACTGAATTTCTTGTAAGGTTGTTCGAGAGAACCATAAACTTTCATGATCAACAGAACCCAAATAGATCTTGGTTCCACTGCTTCCATGATACAATGGTCTATAGAAACCAAGAATGCGATATCATTTTTGTACCTTTCTACAATTGTCCCAAGAATCCTTTCTCTCTCATGCATTTTTTTTATGAAATACTATAAAGAAAGCAGTAAGGGCATCATCTTGTGCATTGAAATCTCCAAGGCTCCTCATATAATCTACAATTTGATGTGCAACAAGTCTTCCACTTATCCAATTTACCTTTCCAATCATGGGAACCTCCTTCAAAAAGTAGAAGAGTAAGCACATAACCAAAATGCCAAACTTAAACACATATTTCTTTTCCTTGGTATGATTTAGGTTCTCCATTAATTTTTCCCTAAGCAACTCACACAAGTCATAGTCTACACCATTTTCTATCATCTCATGTGCCACATGGATTTTGGTGGTAGAAATAGAGTTATCTCTGTTGGTAAAGTAGATTTTGTAACCAATAACCATAGCAGCATACCTAACAATAGGATTTCTAATGGAATTTACTGCAAGGGATTTCTTTCCAAATGTAGCACCTATTTTCTCCATCACCTCTATATTTTTAACAAACTTGAAAATAGGAACGGGTCTAGTGGAGCATAGACCAATTACCTCTCTTATCACTTCCTTTGTAATCATGTGAGGCACATTAGTCCAGATAAATTGATCATGAACTCTGCTCAAGACCATCCTAATCCACTTGACATCATAGAATAAATTGGGGAACCATTTCTATACATCTAGTTTCCTTTCAACTAGGATTTTATATTTCAGCTTTAGGGCGAAGTCCTCACCAGTTAATTTATTTGACCATACATCACTTAACTTTAGGAGAATGCTCTTCCATTTTTCCATGAATGTATTCCCTAATATCCCAGTCGGTAAAACCCCATACAAAATATGTAAGAATGCACCTAGAGGGTCATCTTCTATGGCTTTCATAAGATACCTTTTGAATTTTGGTTGTGGTTTCTATAGTGCCCCTCCATGATTCACCCTGCTAGTATTGTCTGTGGTCTTGCTTTCGACCTTGTCTTGTGAACATGTAGGGTTTGGTATTTGGTTTATCTGATTTAAAAATTGTTTGATTGATGCCTTGGGTATTTGTTGTATTAAATAAAATTATTAAATTAATAAGGTATTTGTGATAAGTAAATATAAAATATATAATCATAGTTTAAAGCTGAAGATAACCAATAAAATATTTTTAAGATGAGTTGATTATTAAATGAAAATAAAAATTAGAGCATGATTTGATAAATGAATTTGTAAATTAATTAATATGGCAGTCAAGATCTAAATTTAGGCTATCTCATGTAACGATTTTGTAACCACTCAATAGGGGGGTAAATGCAACCCATATTTGAAGATTCTTTGTAACTAACAGTTAGTGGGATTAATGAAAGTAACTATTATAAGATAATACGATGAAAATTATTGCACGTGAAAAAAGGAAATGAAGTGCATAGTGGTTACATTGATAATGTAGAGGAGTTGTTTTTCAGGTAAAAGGAAATAATAGAAACAAGCAATGTGTAGCCTAAGGAAAGGCACTCAAAGTCTAATGATAAATTGAATGAGAGGTGAACATTCTAGATTAATAAAAAATGTAACAAGAATAAAAGATAAAAGGGGATCAATTTCTACACAACCCCTCAATTAATTTTGGGGAAAAGATGTGCAACATATACAACAGTGTGTTTGTGAAGAGGAAGAAGAATGGTGATACGAAGGAGGAGGGTGACATGGTCGGCAAGAGATCTACCTTGGTCAAGGAAAAGAGGACTCATCACCGAACATCACATTTTTTATATCTTTTCAAGACCTCATTGTGGGTGAATACCATCATTATTCATTATGAAATGGGCCAACTAGCATGGGTTACGGTATGTACATCTTGTTCTTCATGAATGACTTGAATGTTGGAAAATATGAGCACCGATACCTTGTTTAAATTTGGAGTTGTTCAATATATATATGCACAAGATTGTCTAGGCACACACATAAGTTTTATCTCTCTTTATGGAACTTGCTACTGCATACAAGTGACAAAAAAATATTTCATTGTCTGGTAAGCTGAATTGGAGAATACAACCATAAATCTATTTATTTTCTCAACATTTTGAAGAAAACCCTTGCTCTTTTAGTGCTAGTTCCAAACTTCTCTATCTACTCACTTAAATCATGCTTTGCATCGATGGATTTCCTTGGAATCTCATATCTAGAGGCCTTCTAAAAGTTCCTTGAATCCCAAATCGGCTTTAGTGGTTTCGTGTTATATTTTATGGAAAATCTTCCCCTAGTTACACTTGCTATAGTGCAAACTTATTTTCAGTTTGTTTCTCTAGCATCAACGTAATCTCCATAAGAACATTGTCCCTATAGACACTAAAAAATGTCCTAGGCCTGCGAGTGTCATTTTTCTTCATCCTCATCCTTCGATAATTGAATAATTTTAGTTATTCAATTATGTTTGATCATATTCCTCTATTAATTAAATAATTTTTTAATAATTATTTAATTAATTCACTTTCTAATCTTTATTCTATATTGATCGATCAATTAAATAAACTAATTGCGTCACAATTTTTTCCCTCTTCTTCAATAGTTAAATAAATTATTATTTATTTAATTATTTTGTCACCTTTCATCTATAGTTAAATAATTACCATTAATTATTTATCTATTCATGGTCCTTTAATTCTTCTATATTAAAATTATTTAACTATCTCATGCCACCTCCCATGTTAAATAATTAATCTAAATTAATTATTTAAGGACTAATTTTCATCTCTCCATTTAATTAAATTGATAAATTTAATTAAATACTATTTTTGTCATTTTCTCTAAATAAATAATTTATTTTCCACTTGTCCATTTTCTCCATTTTTGAATAAATAATTTAAAATAAATTATTTATGCACCTCCACCTAGTCAAAGATGCTCTATCATAATCCCCTGTCATAACATTCATTTATGTCATAGCCTGCATGTCTTGCATGTCTGTCATAGCTGTCAGGCGTCATAGCCGTCGACATCATAGCTTTTCTATGCATGGCATATTCTTGGTGCATCAATTCTGGACCGTTGATTTTGGAATCTTTCTAGAAGATTTATCTCAACCGTCCATTCGAATGGTTGTCTATAAAAGCAACCTTCTCCATTTTCAAATTAACATCTATTCTTCTCCAACTTTCTTGCTACCATTTGCAGGTTTTGCACAAGTGTTTCAACAAATTTGAGGGAAAAGTTGCATAACAAGAAGGAGAGCAAGAGAAAGAATCAACCATAATGGGGAGTGCTTTCTTTTATGTTTTGCATTTTTTTATTCTCTCCATTATTTGTTTTCTCTTGTTTGGATGAGGTTTTATAGCTTAGAAGTGTTGGCTGTCACTTTTGTCTATGCTATTTTATTTCTAAACCCCATCTCACATTTGGTGAACCCGACGTGAAGTAGAGAAATTTGTGTGTTCTTGTTTATTTTTGTTGTTTTGCAGATTACAGCCAAGAATGCATATGAAATCCCGTCATCTTCATTTGAGCATAGAAAAATAGACGCATTAAATCTTTTAAAATGTTTTCTGGGTTTTGTAGGCCTCGTTCTTAGCTTTTCGGAACATTAAATGGTTTGAAATTTCATTAAGATTTGAGAATGTTATGGCTATTTTACTGATAGCAGTTTTTTAAGATTTAGTTGTTAAAATCCGATTTTTCTTTTGTTTATAATATTTTTGTTGTGTAGGATTTTGCAAAACTTTTTCTGGGTTTTGAAGGTCCATGTCTTAACTTTCCATAGATATTTACGATTTAAATTTTTTTTTTCAGTTTTGTGAAAGTTATCACTATTTTAATTTGCCGTTTTCATTCAATTTTTTTTTGGTTTATTAATCTTTTGTTTGTAGCGTGTGGCTTTGGAATGGGGCTTCCAAAAAAATTTCTTCTTTTGAAGCGACAAAAAAATTGAGTTCTTAGTTTTTAGTTTTCTTTGTTTTTTTTTTTCTTCTTAGTTTAGTCTTTTTATTTTCTAATTTAGTTATTTACTAACTTTTAGTTTAGTTTTTAAACTCTTGTTCTAACTTAGTTTTTTGTAGCTTTCTCGTTGGTCCAAGACATTTATGAAACTACTAATTTGTGGTTTTGCAGCTCCGTTAGTCGAAGACTCATTTCTTAAACAATGTGTTTGTGATTTCTAGTTTAGGAACACTTCTTTTGGTGCATTAAAATGAACATGTGTTTGATTCTGTCTGACTGTGCTTGAAGGTGGTAGGTGATTATGCTCTCACCTTATGAAAACTAGGTGATCAGAAAACCAGACCCACCTTATTTTTTGTCACCTTCACGACTTAATAATCGAAGTATCCTCTCCCCTTGCGCTTTCAAGCGATCCTGGGTGTAAGAGAAACAATTATTATTTCTAGAAATGGGCCTGCCTTAAGGGAAAAAGTACTCACCTTAAGGGATGACCCGACCGATAACAGGCTAAAGCCAAACCACTTCCAGTCAGGATATAAAATGGGTGCTTGAGGAAAGTTCAAGTACCACAAGTGCGGATGTGTCACACGGACGGAGTAATACTCCCATAAACCCTGTTGAGCATAACCTCTTTAGGCTGGAGTGCCACTTAATTGGTGATTAATCTCTTGCCCCATGTGTGGCCACTCGAACGGATGCCCTAACTAAACACCTATTGTTTTATAAGCCAACCATTTTCAGCCGTTGCTTGGTATAGTGCAGGGTATAGTATCATGCCTGAAGATACTCACTACTGACTCCCTTGAGTAGAGATAACAGTTCTTGGGAAGTGATGACCCAAGAATCCGAAGTTGGTGTGCTCGAATGACGTTAATAAGCCGTGGAGGGGAGCCAATGCCACCAAACTTTTAAGTTATCCACTCTCGAGAAGGAAAGGTGTTTAGCACCAATCCAGGGTATATCAGTGAGCTATATTAAGTATACAAACCCTTGGCCTATTAGGATTGTGCTTGTCTCATGTGCGTTTGCATACACAAAAATATCGTGCTTGTCAAGTGTTTTCTAGATTTTCAAACAATATACACAACATTCACAAATTTGAACACAAACAATCGACCTCAAACAATAATCACACCTAGTAACTTGCAACACCTCAAAACATTCCCAAAACTCTCAAAACCAAACATGTCTAACTGCTATCCTCCATATTCATCCACGACCTATGAACGAAACCAAAGGATTGAATATCTTGACCATCGTTTGAAAGAGCTTGAAAAACAACTTGAATCCCAACATTTGAATGAAGTGATGTAATCATCTCATAAGCCTTTATCCTTACCCAAAACTACATCATCCAAGTTCAATATCCATGATTTTCTGCAAAGGCTAAATGAGAAACCTAAATCTATGTCCTCAAACACAAATAATCTTGAGCAATCCTACCATGTCATGCATCTATCTTCATCTCCCATAATTCAAAATAAACCTCATGAGTCTTCCACCCAAGTTAACGAATCTATCCAACCATCCTCTCTCATCATATCATTTCCATCCAATGAGTCATGTTAATCTATTAGTCCAAAGCATGCTAGCATAGACTTCCCTACAAATCAAGATCAAAGAATTCTTTCCACTCCATCTAATGATACCAAAATTCTACAACCCCTTCCAATCTTTGACCAAGATCCCATCTCTCAAGAACCTCATGATGATCCCCTTACCTCTTTTTGTTTCATTCAAGATGATTCCCTTCCATCTCAAGAGAAAATTATCCTTCCAAGTCCTCCTTCCACCTCATCTAATGAATCCATACCATCTCATGATTCCATCATATCCAATGATCAAGATAGACTTTCCACAAAATATCAGGATTCCCTTCCTCATCAAGATCAAGATATGCCTCCATTCAAGGATACCCTTTCATTCCATAATGATGTTCATCCTTCTCATGATCAAGAAATGCCTTTCATACCACTTCGTGATGATTCCATACCTAATAAAGAGAAAGCTACTCCATCTCCTACACCTCTTGATCCTTTTCCAAGTCAAGATCAAAGTACCCCCTTATCCCCATTTCAAGATCCTATCACACATCCTAATTCCCCTCATGACCACAATCCTCCACAAGATTCTATCACCCCTATTCAAACTATCCATGCACCTCTTACCTATCAAATGGGTTCTCTCACTTTTATCGAAGGTGGTTTACTTGAAGATCTTGTTATTCCTTCCTTATCACAACCACCTCACGATGGACTTGCATCTTGTTTCATAAAAAAATATATCATGTTGGCAAACGAATGTGTCAAAGTATGAACTACAAAGGCAAAGGATTAGGCATTCATGAACAAGGTATCCTAGAACCCCTTTATATCCAATAAAATCCATATTATCATGGCCTTGGTTATACAACTCACGCTCAAGACATTGGTACCCAGATTGTAAGTCCATATTCCACCAAAATAAACCTAAGTATCCTAGTCCGTCAAATCTTCCATCTATCCTTGGTCCTTATCATCCAAACCCTAGTTCATCAACCCTTCCATCCATATTGGGGCCCTACATCCCTCCATCTCCTATTCATCAATAACAACAAAGGCACACACACTTGCTTCCCTCTCAAAATTCTACCTACATTAACCTATCCATAAGGCCTCCATATCATTCATCTCCATCCACCCATCCCATTGCTCTTGGAAGCAATTTGGGTGCCAAATTTCAAAAGCTTCCATATCAAAATCCACATGTATCAAAGGATCAACATGTCTCCTTGAAGAGCCATGCAAAAATAAAAGAAAATTTGATCCCAAGTCAAAAGAAAAATCCAAAAGGCCACAAAGGCCCATCAAGTCAAAATCAAAAAATTCAAAGGCCACAAAGGCCCATAAATCAAGAAGAAAAATTTCAAAGGCCACAAAGGCCCATAAATCAAGAAGAAATTTTTCAAAGGCCACAAAGGCCCATAAAGAAAAAGAAGAATCTCAAAGGCCAAAAAGGCCCATGAATCAAAAATCAAAGTCAAAAGCTATGTGGATTCCTAAAAGTCTCGTAGAAGCAATAAAATCTAAATTGGCATCCAAATTTGCTAATCCAAAAGCTTCCTCCTATCGTCCATCTAAAAACCTATCACCTTCCAAATTCATTTTCCCTCCATCACTCCACCACCCTTCAAGGTGTGTGCCAATGTTGATCTTTCCATCCTTTCCATCTATCCATCAACAAGCTTTCCAACCTCCTATCTATTATCCAACATTCATCCCCCATTATTCTCCTTTAATCCAAACCTTTTCATAAGTCCTTAGCTTCTTCCATCATACCATTAATATACCAACGTTTATGAGCCTAATCCTCATTGCCATGGTTTATTAGAGAACACATTCGAGGGATATAGTCATGAAACTTGATGCTTGAGTCCTTCCTCCATCTCCCTATCATGCATATATTACCTTCCATTTTCATTTATCCATATCCATATCCTATCTTCCATATTCCTCTTGTACTCTACACTTGGGGGAAAGTTTCATCCATCCTTTCATTCATATCCATTATCCTCTTTACATTCATCCTTTACCTTTCCACCTTTGATCTTGACTAGGTTAGGATCTTCTTGAATGTCATACATCTTATCCTCTACACTTTATCCATATCTTTCGTACCATATCCTTCACCGTATCCATATTTCGCCATCCTATCTTAATACATCCTTTCTTCCCTTCCTTGGTCTTGATGAGGAATAGGAGCAAAATACTTAGGTATTGTGTCCATATCTTATTGATCTTGATCATCCTATTCATTATCCTTATCTTTGCATTCTTCCATTCCATATCTCCTAGCTTATCAAAATCCATGTCCCATTTCCTTCCTTTGTTCTTGATGAGATTAGGGGAAAAATTACAAACGCATGCTTTGGATTCCCTTTCATATCCTTATGTGTTACCATTCCATCATAGTTCACATCCTTATCATTTATCCATGATTAAATTACCTCCAATGTTGGTCATCATGTCCCTTTGCAACCTTGAATCTTATCATGTGAATCGTATTTGAGCCTAGCTGTAGAACATTATCCAATCCTCATATTTCTTTTGTCAGTCAATCATAAACAATCATCAATCTTATTGTACTTAGATGAATAAGTGATCCTAAGTACTTATCATCATCATGCCTTATGGAATCGATCATTCCTAGCATCCAATCAACAAACCATTATCATCTTTTGACAAAGGATATGTTGCTTGTGTGACATGTTTTGCAGTGAATCTTTCATTTTGATCTATCATTTATCCATGGTTGCATTACCTCTACTGTGGAAGATCTTATTCATTCAATCAGTCATATCACATTTCATTTCACTCCATCTTTAAAACTTCAAAAAATCCAAAAAAAATCATAAAACGTCATGAAATAATCCAAAAAAAATCATAAAATGTCCTAAAAAATCCAAAAAAATCATAAAATGTCCTGAAGAAATCCAAAAAAATCAAATATTCCAAAAATCCCAAAAATCAAAAATTCCAAAAAACAGTGACACTTTCAGATCACCACACGGCTTTGAACTTCAACAAAATCAAAACATTCAAGTGTTGACAACTAAGCAAACATTATAACATATCTATCAACCCATCTTACAAATCCAACCGAACGCATAAACTGTAACAAGAATCAGTTCCACATCGAAGCATGATCCATGTTTGTTTGTTTATCTTTGATTGTTTTATGATTTTATCTTTGGTGACATGCCTTTTAGCTTCTCCAGGATGTCTTTGACTAGAGAGGCAAGGATGGGGCATGTTCATTTGTTTGTTGTTTGTGGATTGTTTCTTATTCACAGGATGACTCGTCTTAGGGCATGGTTTTCTAAAACCATCGAGGACCTATGAGTCTAATGTGGATGAGAGCATTCCTTGTCTGATAGTGTCTTCCATGCAATAAGTATTCAGGTCATCTAAGGTTCTTATACCTAGATGCTTATATTTTATTACTAAATAAAAATGCAAACAGTATTCAAGTCGTCTAGATGCTTATACTAATTTGCGACATAATAAGCCCAATGATGATAAAAGCACTTAAATGGTACAAGAAGCTTCATCACCTTCATTCTCTTCCATCTTGCATTTCATTTTCTTCATCTTTCTTGTCGCAGGGAAATTAATCAATTGCTTAACTCACTAATATATGTCTCTTGAATCAAATCTCAAATCAATCAATCCACTTCTTGAAATTTCATGTCCCCCTAATCAATCAGTCAATCCATCATTGCATTAGCTTGTCTTGCGTAAGCATCATTCTCAATCAGCTTCATCAGCTCATCAACCTGGCTATATTGATCATTTCCATCAATTGTTCAGTTACGCCCATCAACTTTGCATTTTCATCAAAATTTACATCACTACTTTATCACTTGCGCAATATCAAGTATCTAATCACTTTCTAGACATCTATTGAGAGATTAATCTTCTTACAATTTGTTCGATCAATCTCTCGAGGGGGCATATCATTCTTATCATAATCCTTACCAAGATATCTTTGGGGCATGTATCAGTTGATCAATCTTTTTCTTTGAAACAACACGACAAGCTGCATTGTCTCAAAGAGGGGCAAAATGTAGACACTAAAAAATGTCCTAGGCCTGCGTGTCATTTTTCTTCATCCTCATCCTTCGATTGAATAATTTTAGTTATTCAATTATGTTTGATCATATTCCTCTATTAATTAAATAATTTTTAATAATTATTTAATTAATTCACTAATCTTTATTCTATCCTGATCAATTAAATAAACTAATTGCATCACTAATTTTTCCCTCTTCTTCAATAGTTAAATAATTACCATTAATTATTTATCTATTCATCCTTTTTCTATAGTTAAATAATTATTAAAATTATTTAACTATCTTATGCCACCTCCCCTGTAAATAATTAATCTAAATTAATTATTTAAGGACTAATTTTCATCTCTCCATTTAATTAAATTGATAAATTTAATTAAATGCTCCTTTTGTCATTTTCTCTAAATAAATAATTTATTTTCCACTTGTCCATTTTCTCCATTTTTGAATAAATAATTTAAAATAAATTATTTATGCACCTCCACCTAGTCAAAGATGCTCTGTCATAATCCCCTGTCATAACATTCATTTATGTCATAGCCTGCATGTCTTGCATGTTTGTCATAGCTGTCAGGTGTCATAGCCGTCGACACCATAGCTTTTCCATGCATGGCATATTCTTGGTGCATCAATTCTGGACCGTTGATCTTAGAATCTTTCTAGAAGATTTATCTCAACCGTCCATTCGAATGGTTGTCTATAAAAGCAACCTTCCTTCTCCATTTTCAAATTAACAGCTATTCTTCTCCAACTTTCTTGCTACCATTTGTAGGTTTTGCACAAGTGTTTCAACAAATCTGAGGGCAAAGTTGCATAACAAGAAGAAGGAGAGCAAGAGAAATAATCAACCATAATGGGGAGTGCTTTCTTTTATGTTTTGCATTTTTTTATTCTCTCCATTATTTGTTTTCTCTTGTTTGGATGAGGTTTTATAGCTTAGAAGTGTTGGCTGTCACTTTTGTCTATGCTATTTTATTTCTAAACCCCATCTCACAATCCCTATCTAAAATTAAGGAAAGGTCCACCTCACTTAGAACAATGTTGGAGATAAACTTAGTTACAGAGTGGCAATCAACCCATAATCAAAGGTTCTTAACTATTCTATTAGTTGTTCCAAGAGAGAAGATTCAACAATTGCCAAACTCCTCTCTAGGGTGGCTGACAAATAAATCGTTTCCCACCCCTTCATGAAAACCATATGAATCTCTCAAAATGCGAAAATACCCTATCGCCTTCATCAACCAAGACAATTTCTCTAGTTCTCCATAGATCTTCTTTGTCTGCGAGTTTGATCTATTCATTGTACAGAGAGCATATGCCATTCGAGGTGTTTTCTTTGAATGACCAGGTGCTCATAGCCAGGTTGGTTTCCCTCTCAAATGCATGCAATGGTCTATCTGGGTCCATCCCTTATCAAGCCTTCAATCAAATTGCATCCTGGTACCTCTTTAATTCTTCTATCTTTTATCAATCTCACCTTCCTTTGATCATTACGTTTGCTTGTCACATAACAAAATCTTCTCAGAGACATAAATTTATATTTCAAAAAAAAATAGAGAGAATTTAACCTAACCTTCAAATCGAGATCCCAACAATCCACTATTGGAGGAATAAATTCACATCTTAAGCAAGTACCGAATCATGTCGATCTGGTCAAATCCACAAGTTATGTCTCAAACAAATTGGGTATGTTATCTCCTTGGTTTTAGGTGAATAAAGTGGAGACTACATGTACCACAAGAAACTTCTACAAGCTTACACAAGAAAGGTACGTGTGAGAGATAAATGCATAGACCTAGGATTGGGAAAGGCACATTTTACTTCCTTTGGAATGGCGCAAAGGGATTGTTTGAATTATTCGAATCAAGTGAATGATGTGTATTTTTTTCCCACTATGGATACCAATGTTAGGAATTGCATGCAAAAAATATCAATTAAATGCAAATAAAGATTAAATAGAGGAATTAAAAACACATAAATAATAACAACGAGAGACAATATTTAACGTGGTTCACCCAAACTCGGGCTACATCCACCAATAGAGAGTCCAATGTTATTATCCAGTAAATAGAACCGATTACAACCAGTAATCCTTGCAACTCAATACCGCTGCAAATGCTACAATACAATATCAACGAAAACCCTAACCCTTAGCCTTTTATCAAGACTTATGTCTATTACAAAATAGGGTTTTTTTATGTCGGCCAATAGAAAAATATTAACTCACGACACCTTTATAAAATAATAAAAATCATGAGAGGTTTTGGGGGCACTGCCCCCAAGCCCCCGCGGGGGCGCTACCCCTCAACCCTACCCTGTATCACAACAGGGAGCGCAGCAGGGGCACTACCCTTGGACCCCGCAAGGGGTGCTGCCCCTTGACCCCGTTAAATAATTTGGGGGGAAACAACGCCGATAAAAGTGGGGAAAATTTAACCTTCGAGTCTAATTAGGCTCCATACAACCAACCAATGACCAAACCCAACTGCAACTCTATATAGATGACTAGCGTGAGCGAGCTAGATCATAGGTTTGATGCTTGACATTTCCTTGAGATCTAGGACACTACAATGTCATTTCCCCAAACATGAAGGTATGATTATTGTGAAGGAGGAATGGGGGCATGTCATGGAGTAATGCCGAGAACCCCAAATTCCACTCAAGTGATGACTGTCGATGATAAGATTTCCATGAATAGTTTGGAACAAACTTTGCTTCCCTACAACCATTAGCTTCTTAATAACATATCATGATTCACATGAACCACATCTAATTCACTACGCCACCCATTTTCAAGTCACAAGTCTAGTAATTACAGGCTTATAAAGGGAGTTGATATTACTTGGAATGTCTTTGTAACATTGCAGGGTGTTTTACAACCATCTTTATGAGTTAAGTGGTTTCTTTGTCATTCCAACTCATCAAATTGGTATATCCTCATTGTTGTAAAATAGTTTATAGAATGGTGCGACCAAGCTTATGATAAAATCAAATGCTTAAAGGCAACATCACCTTCGATGAAGATATGGTAGTAACTCTTTTAATTATTTGATGAAAAATATTGATACCATATTCAAAGAAAACTCAATGTAATTCATAGAGGTGTGCATTAGAGAAATATTCAAAGACTAAGTACCATGTCCTGCATCTACGTAGAGGGAAAATTATGTTAATTATGTAGAAGGAACAACTTACGGGAATGGCCACGAGTGATGCCTTTATAGAGATATCAAATGTGGGAAGATCATGCAGGTATGCCATAAAATGGTGCTAGAGAACAAATGTTCTGCAATCAACATTGAAAATAAATTCTTAATAGAATCGACATAATAGAAGTTGATATAAGATTGTATACTCTAGATATCACAAGAAATTCTTAGTATCAAAAATTTAATCCTTAGATTGGTACAATCATGAAGCATTGATATAAAAATTAAATATCGACTCCCTCATTATATATCAATTAGAGCAATAAAGAATGCTTGGATGAAAGTTGAATTTAGAAGACTATGACCTAATAGAAGACTCGATGAACTTTGTCATCCTTGGAGGAATGGGTTTGTGTCCTTGTTACTAGGTGGCTTAGCCTAGATATTGATGAGGTAAAAAGAACCTCATCATGATAATACCATAAAGACCTGGTTCATACATGCAAATCTCTATCCTCTGCCAATTAATTAAATTTTAGGAGAAATAATTTCTTAATTTTTAGTGAGAAATTGTATAAACTTTATTTCTTTTGATTTCTTGAAGTATTTTGCCAATACAAATTTAATGGGTTATTTTAAGTGTTTTGTAGATAATAATCGGTCAATCAAAGTTTTAGATTGAAGCATCCAACCAACACGTGCTCCAGAATAGGCTGAAGATATACGTTGGAAATATGCTCCAGAACTTTAGGTTGATGGACCAAAGATATAGTTGCTCTTAAAGTTGTTATTTTTGTTATCCTTTGAATTAAAGACTTTATGGCTCGACTTGAGCCTCTTAAATACTGTGTAATAGGTTTTTAAAGACATACGAGTTATCCGTAGATCTGTTTTAGATATTTTCAATGGTTATCCATACCATCTGAAATATAGGATGTAGTTATAGTTTCTCTATAAAAGATATGATCTCTAGAAGTAAGATATACAGTGAAAAAGTAATGTTATACTGTCAGGATGTTTCTGAAGTTTATGAATAAAGAGATTGTTATCTAAAAATTTTGAGTTATGAGTTATCGATGATAACTACGATTGATAGAAGTGTTTCTGAAATAGCTATGAATGTGAGTTGTGAATGAATGTGATAACCCACGAGCTAGCCACTCGACGAGAGTAGATAAGTGTTTTATTTTATTATGATGTTATGTAGAGAATCATTAAATTTACTATTATGGAATTTTAGTTCTGAAGTATTTGTTGCTTTTCTCTTTCATAGTTTATGTTATTAACTGTTAGAATCTTTATTGTTAAGAAAATGTTTTATGGATTGCTATAAGTTTTTCTGCTTTTATAAATTTTTAGCTTCTTAGTTTAGTTGTTTATGTGCTTTTCAATTTAGTTATTATGCTTTCTAAATTAGTTTTCTTGCGCTTTCAGTTCAAAAATTTCCTGTTTCCTTAGGAATAAATTGCTTTACAGTTTTATAGTTAGACAGTTTGAAGTTAGAATTAATATTAAGTTGTTCTTAAAAGTTAGAAAACCTGAGGGAGATACTCCAGACTTCTTCTATTGCAAATTTCCTTGAACACTACCCGGTTGACAAATTGAATTTTATATTCTAAAGTAATGGGACCTAATGACAACCTATCAAATATTATCAGGTTGTATCTGGGAAAGAAAAACTCACTATGTATATAAAATATTTATTATGTTGATTAGTATTAATTAATGAGACACTCTTATCAAATGTGAATAGGTAGTTCCATACCTTCTTTAAATAAGTAATCTAAGTAGACATTAGGGTTCAAGTTTATATTTTGTATCCTTTAATTGAAAAGATAGTTTCTTTATGTACTTAAAATGTACATTTTTAGCTTATTAGATTTAGATTTGTACCAATGTATTATCTAGTAATTCTACTTGAAATTCTTAACTGTTAAATTGATATGTATCACTGCATGAGTTGCAAATGTCTTCATGGTCTTGGTTAATTAATTGTTTGTGACTTGCTTAAGTGGTTGTATTGCTTGATCAATTGCTCGCAGTGTATATGTGTTTGATTGATGAAATTTAGGTGCTTTTGGGTTATTGATTAAATTGAAGTCATTTGTGTAATGTGGTTATTGACAGTCTTCTAGAGGCTTGGGGAAAATATGTTATTGGTTGAATTGTTAAGTTGGAGCCTTGAATTGGTTGATGTGATACTTGCGATGTGTTGTTGAGGGTATTTAGCCATGCACCACTTACTTGTTATTACAGTTGTGTTGAGAGCGAGATGGTTGATTCCTTGCTCGGGTTATGTACTTTTGTGGTTTTAATTTTATGTGCACAATGGCTTTACCCTGTTGATTTTATTGGGTCTCCTAGCTGCTAGTAGGGGAAGTGGATCTCAATGGGGGATGGCACACAAATTGGCACCAGGGTAACCCATATTGGAGTTTCTTAACTCAGTGATAACTTAAAATGAATTAGGGGGTTGGGTAGTTTACACATTAATCAAGATAAGTGAATGCCTCACCCATGCCTGTAGTGCTCATTTAGGCTAAGGATGGGTTGAGAAGGCCTGGTCGGCTATACCAACTTCCTTGTCCTCACAAAAGGAAGATGGGTTCCGCATGTGTCACCCTATGGGGACAACGCCTAGTGAGAGGCTATCAGGGTAACCATAGATGGGGGTCAGCGTCTAGTGAGAGACTGCCAGGGTAACCCATGTCAGGACCATGTGATGACACTCTTCCCTCTGTAGACTAGTATTCCCTTATTTGTTTTCTTCCCTTGGTGTGTGATGTCCTTTGAAAGAAATGTATGATCTTATGTGTTGTTAAAGTTGTTTCCGTGTCAATTGTCCTTTGTTTAGCCTTGTTATGTCAGTTTGTGGTCACCTTGTTTATTGTTGTTGTGAAACCTTGTGTTATCTCCTAGCACAGGGGGTGGACCTTAGGGTTCCACATGGTCGGGTGGATTGTGCCTTTTCCTCCATTGGGTTTTACAGCTATTGTTCATGAGTGTGGAAGATGTACCTTTTGAAGCTAATTATGGATCTTTTACCAGTTCATGAGAATGTGCTTATGTTATGAGTTGTACTTGTATCTTTTTGTATCTTGTAATGTAATTTTGATGTATTCTTTTCGTTGTTATAAGGGAAGCTTTGATGTAATCTTGTAACAATGTAATGATGTACCCTTATGTAAGGGAAATTGTATATGTACTCATTGATTCTTATTATATGTGCATCGATGGTTATTTGTCTGATGTTATGTAAGGGAAAGTATGTGTTATTTCATTTAACGTGATGGATTTAGAATGAACTCTTGTTGTTAGTAATTTATGATGTATGTTTAGATCTTGATAAGTAATGTAGTCATTGAACCTTAGAGGACATATAAGTGTTTTCATGGTTGGGAATGATCTTATGAGTGCATTTATTCTGAAGGGAATCGACATGGGCCAAGATGTACTCAAGATTGGATATCTTGAGGAGTGACTTCTTAGGTTTGGGTATCTTGAGAAGTCACTTCTGAGATATCATATCTTCAGGAGATTCTTAGTGTTCAACAAGGATACCTGAGTGTGGATCAAGATGGCGGATCGCCCCAATGTCTAGATTCAACAAACATAGCTTAACTTTTATGTTATGTTTAGATATGTTTTACAATTCCTGTTATTTCACTCTAGTTTAGATTATGTGTTGTGTTGTATCATGCAATCCATTATTATTTCTCTTTAATTAAATATATATATATATATTTGTGTCATTATTGTTGTATTGGTGTGTTGTCCTCTGGGGTTTTTTGGTGGGGCGTTACCGTTTCTTCATGACCTCCATAACCTTTGGTGTAGCCATTGCAATATAGAACCAAACTAATTTTAAACAAGAATTTCTGAAAGTTATGGTATGCAATATTTTTTAAAATACTTTTTACTGCATTTTACAAACTAGGGTTTTGATGCTTTGAATCTCAATTTTCCTTAAACACTTTGAATTCTCTTCTCGCAGCTATGCTCCTCTTCAAATGCTTGTGTGAAATGAATTTTCCTAAGTAAATTTTCCTATAACCTCTCAATTTGTCCTAATTCTGCATTGAATGCTTCAACCCATAAAGCTAGCAACACTTCATCTATATGCACAACCAACTTTTGAAGCTCCAAAAACTTCTGCATCGACATATTTTCTTCCAAAATCTTCACCAATAGACCAAGAATGTTTATCTTCATCCCATATCTTCCTGTTGTAGCATCAACACCTCTTTTTTGGTGAGGGACAAAAGATATTCATTAAAGCTCCCCCTAAGCCATAGCTCTAGGCTTAGTTTTCAGAGCAAACATCTAAACTAGAGGATGGTATAGATCCTTCCTTGTCCTTTTTCTCTTCTTTCTCCAAATATTTTCCATTTACTTTGTTGTTTCTACCAAATCAATATTTTTTATTGGTTCATGCCTTTTTACCAAATTATCCTTCTTTATGTTTCTCCTTCTATAAAACTTAGCAATATGTCCAAGTCTACTGCAATTGTGACATACAACATTCTTTTGAATAGTATTCCTTCCATTCATTCTGGATCTAAATTTATTATCTTTGTGTCCAAATCCATAACATGTATAACAGTAACCATTGAAAGATTGAATCATTCTACCATTGCTATATGCATTCATCATTTGACTTTTGCATTCACTTGCTCTATGTCCAAATTTATGGCATGTAAAGCATTGACCAATAAAGGATGAAACATTATGATTCATTATGCTTCTACATTTAATTTCTCTATGTCCAAATTTATTGCAATAATAACAAAAACCATTGAAAGATGGGTACCTTTGAGCATTTGGTTGTATGACCGGAGGTCTTCTAGCTTCATTTCTTTGATTCCAGATCTTGCCATTGTTCTTCTTGTCTTCAGTCTTTTTTGGTCCATTGGTCTTCTCTTATGAATTAGGTGTTTGATCTACTTTGATCTTTCACCTTTTTCAAATCATAAACCACCTTTGTCTTTGGATGTTTTCTGACCTTCAATCATCTCATCAAGCATTGTAGAACTCACCTTGAATTCTTCTTCATGACTTCTTGCTTTCTCTAGATCTAATCTCATATTTACCACTTCTTGTTTAAGCCTTATTCATTCCTCTAATTTTCTTTTCACCATCCCATTCAGACATTCCTCAACTCTTTTCTTCAACTTGTACTTTTAGCTCAGTGATGTTTTCATTTTCTTGTTCCAATTGTTCACTAACTTATTTATGCCTTTCTTTAAACTTCTTGATTTTTTCTCTCAATTTTCTGACACATTCATTTGCTTCTTTGACATTTTCCTTCATATCTTTTTTTCACCTTCAATTCTTTCCAGATCTTCAAGAGAATATTTGAGTTCTCCATATTTATCAAGCATGCAATCTTCTTCTATAAAATCAAAGGCAAGAATCTCTTCTGAAGGAATAGGAAACTTTCTATCAACCATGTGTTCAATCTCCAAGACCTTTCCAAAGTAGTTAGGATCCTTCCAAGGAATCAAGATCTGATACCAATTGTTGAATACCCATAATATTTAACTGCAATAAGGAAAGAAAGCATGGAAACATCCACACCGTCATGTAATACATGAGCACTAGGATTTTTATGTGGAAAACCCAAAATGGGAAAAACCACGGTGAGTGTTAGCTCACAATATATTATAACCGGTTATAGTATATTACAAAAATGCTCACTGTAGGTGGACTCACTGCCCAAGTGGACTCATCACCCATAGAGGGAAAGATAGAAGAGAGATGTTGGCTCACAACTTATTTTTAAACTATTACAATTGCATCTTATGTATGCATGAATTACAGTTCCATTGAAGCACAATAACAATCTTTGTTTGATTCTGATTCAACACTCTACCTCGCTCTTCATTTGCACAATTCTAATCTTTAACTTAACATTCACAACTCTGCTCTACTCAAATTCACATCACACACAATACATTTTGCATCTCTCATAAAAAACTGAAAACAATCCAACATATATATCCACATCAAGTATAACATCAATTAGGTCGGCCTAATTAGATGTGATACCCAAAATGTAACTTGTTAGCTCCAAAAATTCTCATCCACACAACACTCCACAATTCAAATATCAAAATACATTAAGATAGGTCAGCATGGACTTATAATAGATCCCACATAAGATAGTTGTACATATTTATCCTTTGCATGCCTTCTTACATATTAGGTCAACTCCATATAAGATCTAAAAGCAAAAAACTTCAACTATGTATCCAAATCTCGACACGTGGACCTCAAAACTTGATACCATCTAGAATTCATGATCAACTAACATTTGGAAACTTATCTTCAACATTGCAACGCCAAAAACTCAATGGCCAACACTGATCCAACTTTTATTTAACTTGAATCACTAAAAAGTGGCATATATGTTTTGAATTTTGAAATGATGTAAACTAGTAAAATGTGTTCTTTTTAGTATATTTTATGTTTGTATTTTTTTAAAAACTTAAAAAAAATTTTAAACTAGTTTTTAATAAATTAACACTATAATTTAGTTGCTAATAAAATATTGAAAAATGAAGTTACATAAGACGTCAAACTTTTTATAGTAAACTTTTTTTTCTTTTAATTTTTTTGTGTATTTATAACTTGGAACTATAAAGTATGGATATATTTTTTTCCAATTTTGATAAATGTATATTTTAAATAAATATTAAAATGTGAATGTATCAAAAAATAGTTGTTTCCATTGGATGTCAACTTTCATGTTTAGTATTTATCTAAAATGGAAAAAAAATTATACCATCTTGATATAGATTCTTTTATCTAGTGCATCATAATTTTTTAAAATTTTGTAAATAAGTTTTAGTATTGTTTTTTGACATGATAATCAACATAATATTTTGTGCTAATAACCTACTTTTAGTAAAAATATAAAATAAAATATAAATAATAATTAAACTATTAAAATAAATATATTTTTGAAAAATACTCTTATGGACCTACAAAAGGGTATTTTTTATATTTTCATAAAATTGTTATTTACATGAGTAGGAGTTATTGAAACATCGAGTTTTTCAAATAATTATATGATTTTGGTAAATTGGCCTCAAAGTGGTGCTCCATATATTTTTAGCCAACAATTTTAGTTGAAGAAGTTATGGAAGTATCTAACTTAGCTAGAATGAATCTTACTAGATCATATGTTTGACCAAAATTGATTTTTAGTTAGAAATACTTAAATTTAGTTGTGCTGATAAGTTGGCTAAAAGTGTGACACAACTTTGTGCTTTTACCTGTGAATTCTCCCACACAAACACGTTGTACAGAAAACAACTGTGAATTCCCAATCCGAACTTTATTACTCATATCTCTCAAACTTTTTGTCCAATCAAGACGAAATATTAGATTTAGATACATCTAACATCCACCAAATTAATGTTAGAAGCGCAGAGTGCTATCCTCATTTGCGGAGTCGTGCGGACCCAAAAACTAGTGCACTGCTATACTGAACTGGTAGTTTTGACACTTCTGAACTTTTTGAACCAAATTAATTTGCGCCGATGTCTTCCTTAACACCTCAAAAACCTATTAGGATAAATCAAAGTGATCTGCAACAATGTTGACATCAATGACAACATTGTATCACATCGTTATTCACCTTTCATGCTCATGTTTGTAGACAACATCATCAATGACAAACTTCAACAATCTCTCCAAACTTCCAATAGATATTGCCTTTGAGTAAGTTTTGGGTGAATTTCTTACTTTTTGATGATGATTGCTCGATTTCCACAGTTCAACATGCATTTTGTATCCAACTAGCTCAGTAGGCTAAGCTAGATAAAATTTTGAGGAGATAAGGTTGGGAGTATGGTAATAGAAGATATACCAAATGAAGCGAAAATGTGGACACCAATGAGTTAGTGGACTTTTGGGTTAGTATTGGAATTGTGGGATTTTTTTATCCAACCTACTCAATTTAGTAGTGACTTTTTCATGTAATTTTGGAAGAAGATATTGTAAAAGCTAAAGTTTTGACTAAGTTAAGGTAGTGAAGCCTATTGTAGGATTGTTATCCAAACCTAGTCAACATGAAGGAATTTTGTTAGAGTTTTTAGTAAAAGAGTTTAGATGATGTTGATGATGACTTCCAACCCTAAATGCTTGTGTGCCAAACGTTAGCATGATGAAATCAACCATGTGCCATTTGATTCCTTTGTTACCATTGATTGATTGCTATGTAATTTTGATTGTTGATCATTGTAATTGATTCAAGGTATCCTTATTCTATAAAAGGGCCCAAATCATTCTTAGTCAGGAGATTACAAGTTGTTGATACTTTTCAAACTTAAGTTGAATAACTATAAAATTGAATTTTGTTTCATGGTTTCTATTCAAATTTGATGAGATAACTTGTATATTCTTGTACAAAATATTGAATTTTAGGCCACTTTCTATCATTCTTAATTGTAAATATTCCATGATTGTAAATTTATCATTTACCTTGAAATATCAAATTGTTCTGCAAGTATTTTGGTGTATTTGGTCAATTTCTTGGTGTGATTAATTTTCCTTTGAATCTCTAGATCATTTATATGTAGTTGTGATTATTTCTAGTGAAATATAGATTGATTTAGTATCCATTCATTATTTTGAGTGAATATTCATGTGAGACCATTGAAAACATAGTTTTCTTAGATCCTTTACTCTCCTTCCCTTTATCTTTTTTTTTTATTTATTTTTTATCAAAAATCTTTGAGAATCAAAATTAAATGAGAAAATATGTGATAACTCACTTAAATGATGTTGAATATTTTAGATTGAATTTAATGAGGATTGTTAGATAGTTTTAGAAGAATTGATCAAAGTTGGATCTTTCTTTGTTGAATTCATTGATATAACTATTGACTTTGTGAGAACTTGTGAGTTTAGGTAAAACAATAAATGTTTGTTAGTTTCTAAGGTTTGTGAGAGAAGAATATACCATATACCCTTTGTGATTAACTGTAAAATACAATGAACCCTAAGTAAACCTAGTATGCCAAGACCTGAAAACTAGAGCCTTCGAATTACAAACTCCATTTGAATTTGAAGTCTTTTAAGAGATATAGGTTTTGTTGTAATAATTTTATATATATTTGGATGTGATTAACAACCACATCAACACCTCTCTATCACTATATCTTTATGTGTCTCTCTATATCTCCCTCTCCCTCTCTCTCTCGCTCTCTATCTCTTGATATCTCCATCTCCTTCTATATCTTCCTCTATAACTCTATCTTATCTATCTCTCCTCTCTTTTTATTTCCCTCACTATCTCTAACTCTATTGTCTTTATGTCTACATCTCTCTATCTCTTTCCATATCTCCCTTCCTCTCTCTATAGATATCCCTCTCTATCTATGTATCTCTCCATATTTATCTATCTCTATCTCTTTATCCTCTCTCTATCTATGCTCTTATCTACCTCTATCTCTCTATCTCTCCCTCTTTATATCTTAATCTATTTCTTCCTCTTTCTCTTTATATATATCCACCCTCTCTCTCTATTTCTCTTTGTATCTCTTTATCTCTCCCTCAGTCTCTCTCTCTCTTCCTCTCCATCTCTATCTCTCCCTCTCTATCTATCCCTCTCTCTAAATATATTTCTCCCTCCCTCTTTATATCTTTCCATCTATGACCATCTCTCCCTCTCTTTAAATCTATTTCTTCCTACCTCTTTATATCTTTCTATCTATGATCCTTTATCCCCCTCTCTCTATCTCTCTAGTACCTCACCCTCTCTATCTCTCCCTCTCTCTAGATCTCCCTCTCTATCTCATCCTCTCTCTAACTCTAACTCTATCCCTTATAAGTTTATATATTTTTATTAAAGCTTTATATAACATTTGAATTTTGTAATGTGCTCATGTTTTATAATGTTCTTGTGTTATATGAAATTTTGCATAATGTACTCATATTTTCTTCATTTTTTGATTTGGTTACTCCCCCCCCATTCAATGCAATCACCCTATATTGCACCCAAACACCCAATTCAAAGGATATGGCAATAGAAGAGGGACCACCTTACCCAAATCCTCAGACACAAATTCTTGCAAAAAATATGAGTTTCCTAGAAATAGTCATTGGTTCAAAGACGACGAGCTATCAAATTAAAGAGGTTATACCTTTTAATACATTGCCCTCACAATATTCTGAAGGGAAGCTTGAAAGTTTGGCCTAAATAGGAAATGTATTTATGCACTCCTGAAGATCGAAGCTCAAAGCATGCTTCTTAACGAAAAGCCTAAATTTTCCCATAAACCACTATCTATCCAATAAAGTTTGAACACAATCTTAATGGATTAAAAATGAGATAAAAAAAAATACCTTGACCATAGCCACAATTTCAAAATGCCCAAAATTATTCCAATTTCATTTCGCCCATTTTTGAACCATTAATATTTGGCCTCGCCCCAAAAAATTCCCTATGAGAGAGTTCTCAAGCATTGGGGAAAGTCTATCAACAATAGATTTTGAAATCCAAAGAGGAATACCCTAGCTCTCGATAACCATCATTGAGGAAGAGGGTATAAATGCACATTATTTATGGCAAACAACCTCAACCTATGACTTCTTTTGAGTCTACCTAGCACTAGAAACCACAACATCCATTTTTGGTAACACCTCATGCTTTCCTTATCTCTCCTTCTAAGGCACTTGGGGCTAGACATTAGAAATCTCAAAAATTAAAACCTCAACTATTTAACTATCATATGCCTCTAGACCTTAAAAACCATCCATTTTGTCTACCAAAATATGTACACAAGAGGAGCTAGTAGGAACAATAGATGTTGAAGGGGAAGGAGAGGCCCTACCTCTAAACATGACTCTAGACGATCCCACAATGGCTACACCATTTTATTTTTCCTTAATAAGGTAGGGGAGAGGGGCCAGTAGTTGTGTGGGATAACTTTGTCAGCATGTAGTGATTGACTGGAATATCATAGAACCTTCATTTTTTTTAAAATGTGGATTGGCCTCTGATCTATCTATAACTAAGGTTTGGAGGTGTGACTCATCATGCAACTCACTACATCAACACATCTATTGAGAAGTGTCCAAAATTTGGATTTTTAAAGATTTGACCAAAACTTAATCATGGGACCCCTAGTAGTTGAACACAAAAATATCATTTCTTGCTTGCAGAATATCATATTTTTATTTAAAATAAAATAAATATGCAACCTAAATGGATCAAATACCTATTGGTAACAATAAATCTTTGATATCTCTAGCTTTTATATTCAACACATATGGACCAATAGTTGAACACAAAAAAACTATTTGTTGTTATAAAATAAACACATAATTCTTTAAAATACAACTTATATCAAACAAAAATGGACAAATAGTGGAACACTATTTTTTTTTTAAATCCTTCACATTTAATGAAAAAATTGTCATATCCCCCTAGGACTCATGTTTTTCTTGCATGACCCCTATCCCCGTGGTAATTTGGACTAGGGGAGGATTTATGACCTTATTATGCTAAATGAACTTCTATGTGATTATGTTTGAACATGCTACTATTATTAAATATATGCTTAACTTTATCATGTTTTGGTTAAATTTAAATTCTTGATTTTTATTCATACTGGCTCGTACTAATGACTCAATTGGTGGAATTGTTTGAGGTTTTCTATTGCATGTAGGTACCTGGGGTGCAAGATGAGGTGGATTATGTGGTACAGTGATAAGAGATTTGGTAAACTTAGAGCCATACCCCAATGATGAACCTTGTAGGTAACTCCACCTTAACCGAAGGTTTACTTGATTAAAGAATGAGGTTACTTGAGTTAGGAATCAGGTTAGACGATCTTAACAGTCGAGCATGCAAAGTTGTTTAAGGAGATAATTTTGCAACCATGAATGGTATTTAAATTATTATAGCCACTAAAATATCGTCAATAATAAAAATTAATAGATAAATGTGTATAAAAATAAACATAGTATTTATTAATTCCACACAAACAATTAATAAATAACAACAAAATAAATACACTTGAATATAAATATCTATAAATAATAATTAAAACTAAATAAATAAATAAACAAATGAAATAGATAATAATCCAAATATGTAAAATGTATGGCTAAATAAATTAACCATGGTCTCATAAGAAAAGGAAAAACTATTAAAAAAAAGAACTTTAGAAAAGTCATTGAATGAAAGGAGAAACAAAGAAAGAAAGAAAGAAAGAAAAAACACATGAAGAAGCTGGAGGAAGGCACAACTTGCATAATGAATAGTTTCCTGCCATTAATTTTTAACCTTCTCACTCCATGACCAAGAGATAGGTGTGATTAATGAGGAGAGGTCAAACATAAGAAAAGGCATGGCGACCCCCAATTTTTGCAGAAGTATGGCTCGATTTGACCCACAACTGGCCTGCCTATACACAGGAAACCCTTCTTTCTTTAAATATGCAATTTTGGGAGTGCATAGAGACAAAAAAACAACTAGAAGAGAGGGTGAAGGGGCGTAGTAGAGGTGTGGAGTCTTTGTGTGAAGTTGTAGGTGAAGAATAGCGGCTTGAAGTCCAGATAACTTTCCATTTGGACGCCATTCTTTCAGGTCTTTTCTTTTATTTTCCTTTCATTCATTTTTCTGATTTGTTGTAGAATACAAAGATAATATCATGAAGAGATTGTTAAAAATGATTTTGGTAGTTGCTGCAACATACGGTTTGAAAATTTATTTTATGCTGGAAGTAAATCAAACCCATAGCCAACACCAAATAGCCCTTAAGTTAATTCAGCCACTCACAACTCTTGAAATTTTGATATGCAATATTTCTTACAAACATATATTAATCCATAGATCTCTCTACCATTAATGGATTGACCTTTGTTTGAAATTGCAAGTGTTCATTTGAAAATTTTGGGGCTATAGATGAAAACATAGCTGAAGAAATGGTGAATGATTTATTGCTTAGTGGTTGTTTAGCAGCATATTTTCTGCCCAACACTTTACTTGCCTTGGAAGTGGTCTCGTTAGCTAAAAAGAAGATTCTAGGCTTGCAATGATTTGTTATCTTAGATATAATAGAAATAAAAAAATTCATTAGCTTCTGCTGGTTAAATAGACCCCACATAATAGGTCCTCCAAATCATCACCCTTCAATCATTTTATTCTCATAGTAGGCTGTAGTAGCAAATAACTTCCTTTATAAAAATGCAAAGTCTGCAACTGGTTAGTGTTTGGAACCTTGTGACTAGTAGTATCTCTTCTCCGTTCATGTGGTTTTGGTGTATCTATCTCAAGCAACATAGTCTCAACTAGTTTCCACCCTTTTATAGGAAACTCACTATAATACTTGACAACATAAATATTTTTATCATTATCTCCCATAATTAATATAAAAGAAGCTTAAGCTTGGCTCTTATGGTTATTGGGATTTTGCATATTTAGTTACTAGCATAAGCAAGCCTTAAACTATAAAACTCCTTGTAGTGAAACCATAAATCACGGATATTCGACTACTTTCTATTAGGTAGGAAGAACTAGGAAATAAGTAAATAACTTGTTAATGGGATTAAAAGGGAATGGATTGCAATGGTAAACATCAAACAAGAATTACTAACATTAAGGTTGGAGTGAGAGGATTTACCAAATTAGATATGCTAAGGGAAGAATAAGATAACCTTTAAATTACCTGAAGGTCTTGGGGAAAGCAATCCTCTCTTCAATTCCTTCCTAGTGTTTCTAGTTGCCCAATCAACAATTTAATTAAACTTAGAACAACTGTAATACCTCTAAGCTAGGGGAAAGGATAGTAGAGAACCATCATGGAATGGGTAGTTGAACCTTGAGGTGGCTGAGTTTAGAACCTACTTATTCCAAGTTAGGAACCTCTTTCTTGTTATAGTGCTAAAATGGGTGCAGGCACTAACTTTTACAACAATGGTTGGAGTTGGACCCTACGAGGGCATAGGTCAAGGTGGTAATCCTTGGACACGTAGGCCATTCCTATCCATCCTAGGTGATCACCGATGGAAAATCCTATGGCCACTCAGAGATAAGCTTATCCATGCTCGAGATTGACAAGAGTCAAGGAGCATATTATGCCGGTAGACTGTTAGTCGTACCCTTGGATAGTGGGATAGATTCCACCAGGAGCATGTGGGATTTGGAGCCAACAACATGTCGGCAATGGACCACCTTACTTGCTTAGCCATCCATTGGACTGCAAGGAAGGAATTTCCTAACGAGGTTTAAAGTAGGTAGTAGACTAGACATATCTCATTACAATAAGTCATGTAGCTGGATACGGTATTGGTATCTTAATTTAGCAATGGTTAGAACACCTTGGGTAGATGGTCATTAGGATGCTGACCTTGCACAAAATAGGTTGGTATAGTTTCCAAATCTCTCATCCCAGACCACAGAATTTGCTTGGAGGGGTGAATAGCGATTAAATCCACATGGATGGATTATATTGCATCCCTAGACTGAACTAAGGTAAGAAGAAGACATGGAGTCCTCATGACCTTGCAAAAAAAGTATGGTAAGTTTCAGGTATTGATATTTGGATTTGCTTCATGGCTTCTCAATTATGATCACTGGCATTAAGGTTAATTGGTTGTATGCATAATTGGTAAATTCTCTTGTTGTTGGAAATAAATTTGTAGTAAGTTAGCTTGATAACATGATTGTAATGTTGAAAAAAAAATAGTGCTTAGTTTCTGGTTTCATTGGGGTTGTCATCAAATAGGTATCAGAGCTTAGAACTCGACACTAGGACCTAGGTTCTCACTCTTTTGTTGCAGTAATATGACTATTTGGAATTGGCAGACATGGGTTGCAGAAAAAATGAAAAGAAAATAAGGCCTCAAAAAAACATCCCCAATGAATTAATCTAGAAGGATTGAAGACCTCTACTACCATATGGCCAAAAATTGAAACCGAAACTGAAACCCTATATGACACCGATCCATTGGAAAACACTATTAAGCGACTGAAAATCCAGAAAGGAAAGAAAATGGGCAAACCAAACGATAGTCATGAACCACCCAAGGGATGCCCACGAATGAATCCAAAACCCAAACCCTCGGCTATAAGGGACTTCCCTTTTTGTTGTGGATGCAATGCTCCTACTCTTTCTAACAAAGCCATTGTGGAATACAATCATGTCCATGCTAATATGTTTGTAACTATGGGAACCTCAGATGAGGAAGAACCTGAAGAGGAGGAGGCACCTACTTTGTAACTAAAACTATGTAAAAGACGATGAGCTAGTATTAAATAACCATCGTCGTGCTTATGTACCAAATATTAACTACTAATGATGAATATGAAGATATATTAATATGTTTCACAAATAGTGTGTTATGGCAATTTTAAGAATTAAATGGAATGGATTTCTAATTGTTTTGAATCATATGTTGTCTTGAATTTTTCCATAATTCTAAAGTTGATAAAAAAAGACAAGATTTAAATGAAGAACAAAGGAAATTAAATAATAGTCTCCTTTATCTCGCATAACCAATTTGATGCAATGAGGAGGAATATATGGAGAGGAATGAGCCCTAGCTTTGCTAAAATGCTACGTGCAAGCAAGGGTGTGAGCCCTTCACCTCCTACTATACCAAAAGAGTTACAAGCTGAAATGAATGCACTTCGTGCTAAGATAGCATTACAAGAGTAGCAAATTGAGGAGCTGACAAGGCAAAAGGAGTAGGGAACCAATCACAACACTGGCATAGGAACTAAAGAGCCTAGTAGAGAGCATAATGAGCATATAATTCAAGAGCATGAAAGTAGCTCTAGAATTCCCATGTACAGTCACTCTCTACCAGATCAACAACGAGGTGTGGGAAAGGACCCACTGATTCGTGTATTGAAAAAGATGCAAGCACCTAAGTTTGATGGTATTGGGGGTGGAGATGCAACTGAATCTTGGCTAGTGGGGATGAATAAATATTTTGGTCTTTTGGAATTAAATACCAATACCAAGGCTAGAATCACCATCTACTAGCTAGAAGGTGAAGCCTCGTTGTGGTGGGACCATCTGGCGAAAATAAAAAATTATGACATAAGTCAACTAACTTGGAACAAGTTCATCAGGTGGTTTCGAAAGGATTATTTGTCTGCCCATCATCGAGATCAAAAGATGACTAAATTTCAATCCCTATGTCAAGGGGGAATGTCAGTTGCAGAATACAAGGCTAAGTTCATGAACCTACTTCGACATGTGCACTATATGAAAGAAGAGGATCGGGTGAACAAGTTAATTTTGGGACTGAATAAAAATATTTTGTATGCTACCAAGCTATCCCAACCTCAAAATTTGAACCAGGCTATGGAGGTAGCCTTTGTCACTAAGGAGAAGCAGAAAAGCAAACAAGAACACAAACAAAAGGCCCATTCTTCCAACTACTCGGATAATAAACATAAAGATTCTTAGGAAGCTAAGCCTAAAGGAAAGGCTTCTCGACGGTTCAAGAGGGGTCAAAATTATAGGGAGAATCGAGAGTCAGAAAGTTGGAAAGACAAGGGAGAGAAACGATAGAAATCATCCAGGCAAGCGGCTCGGGGTGACCCCACAAGAGGCAAGGAAGTCAAATTAGGACCGGTTGATGGTTGTTGGACATGTGGAGGTGACCACTATGTATGAGTGTCCCAAGAATCCAAACAAGACCACCAATCCCATTGCTCGAATTTATGCAGCTGTGGATAATCGACAAGCAGACCAACAGGCCTCCCTAATAGAGCTCCAAGGTACACTTTTCAGCCAACCTATTTCTATTCTGGAAAATTTAGGAGCTACAAATAGCTTTATATCTCCTAATGTAATAAAAAAATGTAAAACTGATCCCATGAGTCTAAGTCAAGAGGAGATGGAGGTTGAGTTTGGTTCAGGTAAGACACAAAAGATCAAGTTTTGTCTACACGGAGCTGGAATTGACTTAGGAATTATTAAGACTAAGGTAAACCTATGGGTAACCCAGTTAGGATCATATGACCTCATCCTAGGAATGGATTGGTTTCAGGAGCATCAAGCCAAGTTGGATTGCTACAATAAGAATATTCAATGTTTAGATGATCAAGGGAGACTCGTGACTCTCCAGGGAATCCAAAGACCTTTAGTGCTAAGAATGATCTCAACCATGCAAGCTAAGAGGGCAGCAAATAAGGGAAGCAAAATTTATATAGTGAAGGTAGGGGAGGGCAGTGAGGACCCAACTCCTAGCCTTGAAGATCATCCAATCCTCCAAGAATACCAGGATGTCTTTCCCGAAGAATTGCCAGGACTACCTCCTAAACGACAGATGTATTTCACAATAGATCTATTCCCAAGGGCTGAACCTATTTCAAAATCCCCCTATAGAATGAACACAGCTGAATTGCAAGAGCTTAAGATGCAATTGCAAGATCTGATGGAGAAAGGATTAATTCAACCTAGTGTGTCACCTTGGGGAGCCCTAGTGTTGTTCATCAAAAAGAAGGATGGAACCTTGAGGTTGTGTATAGACTACCAGATGTTGAACAAGGTGACCATTCAAAATAGATATCCTCTACCTAGAATTGGTGACTTGTTCGATCAGATGAAGGGAGCTGCTATCTTCTCCAAAATAGATTTAAGGTCAGGTTATCACAAGTTAAGAATCAAGGAAGAGGATATTCCAAAAACAACATTCAAAACTCGGTATGGACACTATGAGTTCTTGGTAGTTCCCTTTGGCCTAACAAATTCCCCCTCCGCTTTCATGAGTCTCATGAACCATGTTTTTCATGACTATCTAGACAAATTTGTGTTAGTATTCCTTGACGACATTCTAATTTACTCTAAAAATTTGCAAGAACATGAGGAACATTTGAGATTTTTTTTGCAAAGGCTGAGAGATCGTAAATTGTATGGGAAATTGTCCAAGTGTTCTTTCTTTCAGCCCAAGGTACATTATCTCGGGCATATCATATCAGCCTAAGGGATTGCAGTGAATCCAGCCAAGGTACAAGCAATTGTAGAATGGACTATTCCTAAGAATGTAGCTGAACTAAGAAGTTTCATGGGATTGGCAGGGTATTATCGACGGTTCATAGAGAACTTCTCAAAAATAGCCAACCCCATAACCTCCCTTCAACGAAAAGGAAAGAAGTTTGAATGGACAGAGAAATGCAATGTCTCTTTTTAGCAGTTGAAGCAAGCACTTACCAATGCACCAATCTTGCAAGTGCCTGATCTGGAAAAAGAATTTGTAGTATGGACAAATGCTTCTCTAGATGGGTTAGGTGGAGTTCTAATGCAAAATGGACATGTGATTTCCTTCAAGTCTAGGAAGCTAAAGGATCATGAACTCAACTATCCTACCCATGACTTAGAGCTAGCTGCAATCGTGCATGCCTTGAAGGTATGTAAACACTATTTGGTAGGGATACCCTTCAAGTTGAACACTGATCACAAAGGACTCCAATATCTATTCACACAACTTGATTTGAATGCACGACAAAGAAGATGGTTGGAATTCCTAAGCAACTACGAAATAGATATTTCTTATGTTAAGGGGAAGGAAAACCGAGTTGTAGATGCTTTAAGTCGTAGGGATAGATTAGCTACAATCACTCTACTAAAATTTGAATTGCCAGAATAGATCAAGAAAATGCAGGCATGAGACCCTTTTTGTTAGCAAATGAAGTGGGAAGTGTAGCAAAAAATTAACTCAACTGAATATCACATGGGAAATGATGGGATTCTTCATTACCTACAACAAATTTATGTACCAGAAGAGGGAGGTTTGAGACTAAAAATTCTCACAGAAGGCCATAAGGTGCCTTATCAAGCACACCTAGGGGTGACTAAAATGTATGCCAATTTGAAAACACACTACTTTTGGCCGGGAATGAAGAAGGAGATAGCTAGCTATGTCGCCAAATGTCTTGAATGCCAGTGAGTTAAAGCATAACATTGTCATCCTTCAGGAACCCTCTATCCTCATGATCTACCGTGGCACAAATGGTCAGTAATTTCCATGGATTTCGTGACAGGTTTGCCCAAAACTCGAAACCAACACATGTAATAGTATTCTGGTAGTAGTTGATAAACTAACCAAGGTAGCACACTTCATACCAGGAAATGTAAAGGATGATGCCCCACTCTTAGCTAAAATATTCGTAAAGGAAGTTGTTAGACTGCATGGGATGCCCGAGGTGATGATTTCAGATAGAGATAAGTTGTTTACTTCTAGGTTTTGGACCTCTCTTATGGCTACCTTAGGTACCAAACCTTATTTTAGCACTGCTTACCACCTTGAGACAGATGGTCAAATAGAAAGAGTTAACCAAATCATGGAAGACATGCTCATAATGTACGCCATGGATCATCCCACTAAGTGGGAGGAGTATTTGCCTTTAGTAGAGTTTGCATATAACAATTCATACCATTCCTCCATTCAAATGGCACCATTCGAAACATTATATGGAAGGAAGTGCAGAACGCCTGTAGGATGGGATAGTTTAGAAAATCGTGTAACTATTGGGCCAGAGCTTCTTCAAGAATATGACAATCAAGTGAAAATCATAAGGGAAAGGCTAAAGGAAGCAACAAATCATCAAAAGAGTTATGTTGATGCAAAGAGGACTCTGAGGGAATTTTCAATAGGTGACAAGGTGTTTTTGCATGTGAGACCCCATAAAAGCTCAATAAGGTTTGGCAAGGCCGCTAAACTAGCTCCACGATATATATGGTCATTTGAGATACTTGAGAAGATTAGCTGTGTGGCTTACCGACTAGCTCTTCCGTCATCTCTCTCTCACATGCATGATGTATTCCCTGTATCCTTGCTTAAGAAATATATTGTTGACCCCACACATGTAATTGATTGGAAGGCACTACAAGTGGAAGGCGCGAGAGATATCCACCTCGAACCGCTCGCAATCATAGACAGGCACAACCTTTAGTTGCAGAACTGAACCATCCAAAAAGTTAAGGTCCTATGGGATCAATATGGGGAACATGGAGCCACTTGGGAAGATGAACATGTAATTAAACTAGAATATCCATGCTTGTTTAACTAAGTTGAGTCGGCTTAATCCTAAAGGGGCGAGTATGTCATATTCCCCTAGGACTCGTATTTTTCTTGCATGACCCCTAGCCTCGTGGTAATTTGGACTAGGGGAAGATTTATGACCTTATTATGCTAAATGAACTTCTATGAGTGTGGTGATTATGTTTGAACATGCTACTATTATTAAATATATGCTTAACTTTATCATGTTTTGGTTAAATTTAAATGCTTGATTTTTATTCATATTGACTTGTACTAATGACTCGGTTGGTGGATTTGTGTGAGGTTTTCTATTGGATGCAGGTACCTGGGGTGCAAGATGAGGTGGATTATGTGGTACAATGATGAGAGATTTGGTAAACTTAGAGCTAGACCCCAATGATCAACCTTGTAGGTAACTCCACCTTAACCGAAGGTTTACTTGATTTAGGATAGAGTTAGGAATGAGGTTAGACGATCTTAACAGTCGAGCATGCAAGGTTGTTTAAGGAGATAATTCTGCAACCATGCATGCTATTTAAATTATTATAGCCATTAAAATATTGTCGATAATGTAAATTAATAGATAAATGTGTATAAAAATAAACATAGTATTTATTAATCCCACACAAAAAATTAATAAATAACAATGAAATAAATACACTTGAATATAAATATTTATAAATAATAATTAAAACTAAATAAATAAATAAACAAATGAAATAAATAATAAGCCAAATATGTAAAATGTATGGCTAAATAAATTAACCATAGTCTCATAAGAAAAGGAAAAACTATTAAAAAAAAAAACTTTAGAAAAGTCATTGAATGAAAGGAGAAACAAAGAAAGAAAGAAAGAAAGAAAAAACACGTGAAGAAGCTGGAGGAAGGCGCGACTTGCAGAATGAATAGTTTCCTGCCATTAATTTTTAACCTTCTCACTCCACGACTAGGAGACATGCGTGATTAATGAGGAGAGGTCAAGCATAAGAAAAGGCATGGTGACTTCCAATTTCTGCAGAAGTATGGCTCGATTTGACCCACAACTGGCGCGCCTATACACAGGAGACCCTTCTTTCTTTAAATCTACAATTTTTGGGAGTGCATAGAGGCATAAAAATGACTAGAAGAGAGGGTGAAGGGGTGTAGCAGAGGTGTGGAGTCTTTGTGTGAAGTTGCAGGTGAAGAACAACAACTTGAAGTCCAAATAACTTGCCATTTGGACGCCATTCTTCCAGGGCTTTTCTTTTATGTGCCTTTCATTCATTTTTTTGATTTGTTGTAGAATACAAAGATAATATCATGAAGAGATTGTTAAAATGCTTTTGGTGGTTGCTGCAACATAGGGTTTGAGAATTTATTTTATGCTGGAAGTAAATCATACCCATAGCCAACACCAAATAGCCCTTAAGTTCATTTAGCCACTCACAACTCTTGAAATTCTGATATGCAATATATCTTACAAACATATATTAATCCATAGATCTCTCTACCATTAATGCATTGACCTTTGTTTGAAAGTGCAAGTGTTCATTTGAAAAAATTGGGGCTATAGATGAAAACATAGCTGAAGAAATGGTGAATGATTTATTGCTTAGTGGTTGATTAGCAGCATATTTTCTGCCCAGCACTTTAGCTTGCCTTAGAAGTGGTCTCGTTAGCTAAAAAGAAGATTCTAGGCCTGCAATGATTTGTTATCTTAGATATAACATAAATTAAAAAATTCATTAACTTTTGTTGGTTAAATAAATCCCACATAATAGGTCCTCCAAATCATCACCCTTCAATCATTTTATTCTCATAGCAGGCAGCAACAACAAATAACTTCCTTTATAAAAATGTAAAGTCTGCAACTGGTTAGTGTTTGGAACCTTGTGACCAGCAATATCTCTTCTCCGTTCATGTGGTTTTGGTGTATCTGTCTCAAGAAACATAGTCTCAACTAGTTGCCACCCTTTTATAGGAAACTCATTATAATACGTGACAACAGAAATATTTTTATCATTATCTCCCATAATTAATATAAAAGCAGCTTAAGTTTGGCTCTTATGGTTATTGGGATTTTGCATATTTAGTTACTAGCATAAGCAAGCCTTAAACTATAAAACTCCTTGTAGTGAAACCATAAATCACGGATATTTGACTACTTTCTATTAGGTAGGAAGAACCAAGAAATAAGAAAATAACTTGTTAATGGGGTTAAAAGGGAATGGACTACAATGGTAAATATCGGGCAAGAATTATAACATTAAGGTTGGAGTGAGAGGAGTTACCAAAATAGATATGCTAAGGGAAGAATCGGATAACCTTTAAATTACCTGAAGGTCTTGGGGCAAGCAATCCTCTCTTTAATTCCTTCCTAGTGTGTCTAGTTTCCCAATCAAAAATTTAATTAAACTTAGAACAATTGCAATACCTCTAAGCTGGGGGAAAGGGTAGTAACAAACCATCATGGAATGGGTAGTTGAACCTTGAGGTGGCTGAGTTTAGAACCTACTTATTCCAAGTTAGGAACCTCTTTCCTGTTATAGTGCTAAGCTGGGTGCAGGCGCTAACTTTTACGGCAATGGTTGGAGTAGGACCCTACGAGGGCATAGGTCAAGGTGGTAATCCTTAGACACGTAGGCCATTCCTATCCATCCTAGGTGATCACCGATGGAAAATCCTATGGCCACTCAGAGATAAGCTTATCCATGCTCGAGATTGACAGGAGTCAAGGAGCATATTATGCCGGCAGATTGTTAGCCATACCCTTGGATAGTGGGATAGATTCCACTAGGAGCATGTGAGCTTTGGAGCCAACAACATGTCGGCGATGGACCACCTTACTTGCTTAGGGCCGTCCGTTGGACTGCAAGGAAGGAATTTCCTAACAAGGTTCAAAGTAGGTAGTAGACTAGACATATCTCATAACAATAAGTCATGTAGCTAGATACGGTGTTGGTATCTTAATTTAGCAATGGTTAGAACACCTTGGGTAGATGGTCATTAGGATGTTGACCTTGCACGAAATAGGTTGGTATAGTTGCCAACTCTCTCATCCCGGGCTACATAATCTGCTTGGAGGGGTGGATAGGGATTAAATCCACATGGAGGGATCATATTGCACCCCTTGATCGAACTAAAGCAAGAAGAAGACATGGAGTCCTCATGACCTTGCAGAACAAGTATGGTAAGTTTCAGGTATTGATATTTGGATTTGCTTCATGGCTTCTCAATTCTGATCACTGGCATTAAGATTAATTGGTTGTATGCATAATTGGTAAATGCTCCTATTGTTGGAAATAAATTTGTAGTAAGTTAGTTTGATAACATGATTATAATGTTGAAAAAAAAAGAAATAGTGCTCAATTTATGGTTTCGTTGGGGTTGTCATCACAAAAATACATGGTATTTATTGTGCTCACCTTTCATATTTGTGATATGATAAACTATTAATATAAAATACTCCAATGCTTGCACATTGCTACCCCAATTGTTGTACACATAAGAACAATATATTTTCACTATGATAAGAATACTTGTTTAAATGAGTGTCTTATTTTTTAATTTTTTTCAGACTGCAGGAATCGGTCGAGTATCCGTCCCCTTATAAACTGCAGTGTGCTTGGTAAAAAACTTTCACGTGACCGGTGACGCTGGCGCGACATGCCCTCCAATACCATTGGGACAGTGGGGAGACTAGACCTCGTGACCTCTTCACTGCAACAAGATGCTTTAGCCAATCGAGCTAGGCCCACTGCCCCGAATGGGTGTCTTATTTTATTAAATGAGCATTTTATTTTTTAAATGACACACTTATTTAAGATAAAAAATACATATTTCACTTCTTCATGAATTTATTTATGTTTTTTTTATATAACATTCAGAGGTTCTCATGTGTTCAAGTATGGGTCCCCTTTTGATCAACATTTGTTTTTTTTTTTAATTTACATTTGGACTATTTATTTACAATATAGAGTATAAATATGCGGCAAGACTAGGTATTATAATCACAATTGACTGCACAACTATTGGACCCTGCACAAGTATTGGCCCCTCTCCCCTAGTATAAATATGTTGTAAGATTGGGTATTATAATGACAATTGATTACACGACTATTGGACCCTGCACAACTACTAGCCCCTCTCCCCTAGGAGGAGGAGAAAATTTGATGTTGCCCCTACCTAAAGCCTCTAAAATCCTTCCTAGCAAAAGGAGCCAACGAAAAATAGGAGCCCTTCCTCGATTCCTTATGATCCTTTGACACTATATGTTGCTAGGCCTCTAATCATAAGGTGACCGATTTTCTTCCTTATCTTTATTAAATGAAAGGTTGCATTCATCATGTAGCTCCCTAACATAATCCTCATTAACAAAACCATCAACATCTTCATCCTCTCTATCTTCCTCTACTCTTTCTAGATGGATCTTGATTGAACCTTGTTTAAAAGTTATTTTTCTATTCTAACACCTTCATTTGTTGGACTTCAAACAAATCTAAATGGTCTTGGCTTAGAAGATTTAAGGTCGGGCTGGTATAATATGACCATGGTGTCATTGCTTTGTATAGATTGTTATGACTATCACAAGAAATTATTAATGCTCCTGTTCATGAAAAAGGGCCGACCTTTGAAGATTCTGTGTCACCTCCTGTCCCCCTTTACGTTGCCACACCCTACACTTTCCATCAAAAGCTTGCTACAAACTGTGAATCCCAAGTAAAGAAACAAGGGAAAAGGAATCACTATATAGTGGCAATGTTTAGCGATCTACAAGTTTATAACATTTAAAAAATGTGCGAAGTTTTCTATTCATTCTCTACCTGCGATGAAAATTATGTTGTTTATGTGCATTCATTTCTTTGTCTAATCATTAATATCGTCAGGTTTCAACGATTAAAAAAAATTGGTACATTTTTTGAGGACTTATAGGTGCACGCGTGTATAGGATTGAATGAAATGATTAATAGGAAGAAGTTTCAATGAGTTTGTAAGGAATAAGAGAGACATAAATAAGGGAAAGATTAATAGTTTTGTTTTCATCAGGGTAACGACCTTAAAATATTTGAAGGATTTGTTTTTATTTGTATGTTGAATTCCTAAAAATAAGGAATAGAATTATAGAAATATAAAATATTTTTATATGTATCGATGAAATATTTTGGTAAACATTTTGTAAATGAGTGTATTATTGATTGAGCTTGATATCTTGAAATACAGTTTTTCATCATATCATTTTATGCTTGTATTTTTGGGGTCATCGATACTATATTTAATGGGCCTTCAAGAGACTCACACATAACATTAAGTGAATAAAGTGTAACAAAGATAAATTGGAGGCTCGAGGATTTTTATTATCTCAGCTTCTTGATGTATGAGAAGCATCTATTTTTAATTTTTTGTGTGATTTTTTAAAATGTTGATAGTATTGAAGAATTCATACATTGTTCCTTTTGAAGATAGGAAGGGATAAAGTGTAAATCCGATATGGATTGTTGCTTGAATAGTTTGAGAGTTTGTAGATCTTGGAATTATACCTTTGCTAAGGGTCATTAAACAACTTGATAGAGCATTGTGGATGTAGCTCGACATGGATTCTTATCCAATAATTTAGGAGAGTTTGCAGATCTTGGAAGGGATAAAGTGTAAATCTGATATGGATTGTTCCTTTTGAAGATAAGAAGGGATAAAGTGTTCCTTTTGAAGATAGGAAAGGATAAAGTGTAAATCTGATATAGATTGTTGCTTGAATAGTTTGAGAGTTTGTAGATCTTGGAATTATACCTTTGCTAAGGGTCATTAGACAACTTGATAGAGCATTGTGGATGTAGCTCGACATGGATTCTTATCCAATAATTTAAGAGATTGTGATTTGAGAGTTCAAAGAAGCGGCAATTTGGGAACTTGAAAATTTAGCTTAGGAGCTACACCTTTATGAGGGTTACAAGACAACTTGATGGAGTTCCACCTACAACAAGAATTGTTTTTTTAAGAAAAGTTTCTAAAGAATATGTATTTGTGTTTTTTTTATCACTATGTTTTCTTGTGTGTAATGTAAAACTTAAGGGGAGATGGAGGGTGGCAGTGGGGTGTTTGAATATTAAGGTATGTATTGTAATAAAGAAAAAAAATTGTTTGAAGAAGTCATGAGAATGCTCTTCAATTTTCCCATATTATAAAATAGAACTTTTATATATACAATTGCAGATTTGTGTTGACAAAGGAGATTGAAGGTTTTCTCCACCAATTTAAGACCTTCTAACTTGATTTAATTTTTTCAATTATAATTTTTATTTTCATACAATTACGAAATTTTTTCATATAAAAATCTTCAGTTACACTTACAAACTTACAAAGTTTTAGGAAATCTTTTATTAATCCATGAGAGTTCTTAATCAAATTTCGTATTTTTCCTAAGAAATTTTAACTAACCCCCCTTCATGGGAACATAGAATTGTGTTTTATTTGAGTGCTATTAGTGCTTCTTAAGCCTTAAATTATAATTGGTCATCTTGCCCTACACTAGTTGAATTTACTGTCAATTAATTCAAAGTCGGGCCTTAACTGTTAACAGGTATTTGCAGACTTTGATTAATCCATTTTTATGTTAGTTGATGATCTATAGGTATGAACTCTTATGCTTTCTTTTTCTGATGAATACAATACAAAAGTTCATAGAATTAGGATTTGAAATGAAAGTAAAGTGTCTTCTTCATTTCCTGGAGTATGGTGCCTTCATGTTCTATACATGTAATTCTGAACACAGCTAGATATTTTCAGATGGGTGTTATATGTTAGATGGGTGTTATATGAACAGCAGCATATATATATCAATATTTGACAACGTTGAAGAGGTCATCATAGAATATCACTGTAGGTGGTGTTTAATGGTCAGGCTATCTCTTCGTCTTTCCAAACCTTTCTTTCTTCTTGCTTGTAAGTGAAGCTTCTGGCAAAATAGAGATATATACATAAGAATAGCGAGTTCAGTGCAGCCAGAAGCCAGTAGAAGTAGTCCAAATGAGCTCTGTTTAAGTTGTCTGCAAACCAGTTTTGTCCCATAACTCTGCAACTCAGTTCCTCAATAATAGAAATAAGGATGCTGCTAAGGAAGCTACCAACTCCAAAAATACTCAAATATAGGGCAACCCCCAGGCTTCTCATTGTATCAGGCATCTGATCATAGAAGTACTCTTGCAAGCCTAAATATGTGAAAACATCTGAAACACCAAATAGGATGTATTGAGGAAGCAGCCACAAAATGCTGAGTGGAATTGTCGCTTGTGGCATGTCTATCAATCCATATTCCTTCACTGCTTGGAGCCTTTTCATTTCTGTCATTGCTGAAACAATCATAGAAATGACAGAAATAAACATACCAACACCTATCCTCTGTAGCAGTGTTATACCACGTTCATTTCCTGTTATGCTTTTGGCAAATGGAACAAAGATTCGATCATACACAGGCACGAGCACTAGAACAGACAGACTGATAAAGCTTTGCAAGTTTGCAGGGGGGATTTCAAAGTCTCCAATGATCCTTCTATCCATTGTGCTGCCCTGTTTTGTAAAGAATGTTGGCGTTTGTGCACAAATAACACCATAAATCAAACAAGTCGCCCAAATGGGAAACAATCTTAGAACAAGCTTGACCTCTTCAACCTGTGTGGGTGTGCATAGCCTCCAATCAATATTTGTTTTGTGCTCATGGTCCAAATCAGTTGCAATTGTAGCGTTGTCAAGAAACCTACAAAACAACACCGAATGTCCTTAGGAGTATTTTCATTAAGTTTGTCAGATGAATTTTAAAAATGTCAAGCCTAAAACTAAACAGAAATGTAGCTGCTTATGAACTCTTCCAAATTGCATGAGCAGTAGTCAGATGCAGGTAAACAGGTAGAAAGGAGGTTTGCCTGAATTGATTAGTGGGCAAAAGACTTCTCATTTCATCCTTTAATCCTTGAGTAACATATAAGTTCCCTTCTCCTTGAGAATGAATAGAAACATTCCACTTGCAAATTGCTGCAACAAAAACTCGGACAATTTGAGTTACTGAACTGGTGGAAGGTATTTTATGTCGGTACATTTTTGTTCCGCAGAAGAAGAGAGAAAGGGCTATAGCCATGGCTGCAGCTGGGAGACCAAAACCCAAACCCCACCCGACGTTTTCTTGAATGTACACGATCACAGGAACCAACACAACTAAACCACTGCATAAACCAAAATACCACCAATTGAAGAACGAGCTCTTACGCTTCCTCTCTGTTGGGTCTCTTTCATCAAATTGGTCTGCACCAAATGCTTGTAAACAGGGTCTGTGGCCTCCTTGACCCAAAGCAACCAAGTATATTGAAATGAAAAAGAAAACCACCTGAAAAGCTGCAGGTCTGGCACAGGTATATGATGTGTAGCCACATGAGGGTGGGCTTAAAAACGGCAGAGAAGCTGATAGTGTTAAACAGATCAACCCCTGCAACCAGAGAACATAAATTATGTCTTCTTTTCTCTGAATTATTTGTAATCTCAAACACAAAAACTGATTGAAATATTTATACTGTCCACTTAACTTATCATTAAAGTTTATATCATTCAACTAGATAAAACTTTGAAAACTATTTAGTACTTTGGTATCATTCATTTAACTGAGTGGTCCAGTTATGAACATTAACCAAAAGACCATGAATGGTACCAATTTCTACGCGCAGTACAGGTACTTGCTTTGGGGTAAAGACTGAGAATTGGTACACATACTCTGTGTAGATATATTTAAAATGATTTTCAGATGGTGAGATAGAGGGCTTTAACTCTATCAGTAACTTATTAATACCCAGCTCAGGTGTAGAGAAATTCTCAGAAATAGCCAAAATTTTAGTAAAATTAGAAAATTATTTAGAGAATATAAAGTTAACATGAATTGTTTCTGGATTTGACTCTGTGAGTTTTTTCTTCACATTTCAGGTCGAACTCCATGATTCATCTTCGCAAAGCAGAACCAAAAAAAAAAGGAAAATCGAATAGTTATTAGCAAACCAGACTAGTTGAAAAAAGTAGGAGGAGAAATGAATATAAAGTTTTTACAGTTAATAGATGAGAAAAAAGCTTTTCATAAAACTGTGCAGGAATTTTTTTAAAATACTGACCAGCAGATAGATGAGAGATGAGAAAAGAATGGTCCAGTATCGTCCCAAATAGGAATCTGCAAAAAAAGCTCCAAGAAGAGGAAGCATAGATGCAACACCATACCAAACATTGACATTCTTTGCAGCAGTTGCAGTGTTCTGTTGCATGACATTGGTGAGATAAGTAACCAAGTTTCCAGAGACACCATAGAAAGCCAATCTCTCTGTCATTTCAACACCAATAATGAGAAGAGAAGCTGACCATCCTCCAGTGAGAAGTCTGCTGACAGGCCTTCCTCTAAGATCTGTAGACCCATCCTCAACTATGTCGGTAAAAACAGGAGAATCAGAGAAGGAAATGGGTTCCATACCTGAGAATTAGCCCTTTCTAGCTCTTTACATCCATCATCATTGATGAAGGGGATTTTTATTAAATTACGCGGCGGCAGGTGGTGGTGGGGTACTCCCTATGCATTCTTATATCCATCATCATTGATGAAGGGGATTTTTATTAAATTTATAATATTATTAAATTCCAACTACCATGAATATTCACTATCTATGGTAGGTTTCAGTTTGAAAGTTATTCGATGGAGGTCGAATCTTTTTGTTTTTTTTCAATTTCTTTTTGCAAGGTGGGATAATTCAATTTAATTATAATAGTTAAGAATTGGACAACATATTTATAGGGAGTTTTTTTTGGTGTACTTCTAATCTTGTAGTTAGAAGGTATTATCCTTATCCTCACTTACAAAGGGAAAAGACATAAGGGTCACGGGAATGTTAATGGATAGGAATATTAAATTACTTTTTGAGTTAAATTAAGTTAAAAAATAATTAGATTTGAATTATTAGTTGTAGTAAAATATAATGATAGATTAAAGGGAATAATAAGATTTAATTTATATTAATTTTGTTGTGTTAAGAAATGATAGAATTTATTATTTTGTTATGGTTGATGATTGGCATTGAGAATCTAAAATTAGATTTGCATATTATAAAGTTTACAGTGATTTTTAGTATGATAAGACTAGGTCATGTCTATGGTCTAGTTTGATGGTGTTTTTTGTCACATGGTCTGCTCTCAGGGTGTTTTTTTGTCCTAGTCTTGATATTGTAGATTTGTCCTTTGCTAATGTAATTTTTTGTGCTTTGCTCTTATCTTCAATATTCACTTCTTGCAGTAAAAAGTTTAGTGTGGCCTATTATAAAATAGTGGGAAGATTGTTGACTTTTGTGATGGGAGTCACTCCTATTTATTGGTGCAAAAAATTTGAAAACATGCTATACAATTGAATGTAATATCATACCTAGGATGTGATTGTTGATGTAAGTGATGATGCTATCTAATGCAATGCTTCTTCTTTTTTGTAGAGGATTCTAATTCAGTCAATGCCAAAAAAGGAACTAGGATTGTTTATAAATACAAGATCATGGTCGATCAACTTGAGTTATTTGGCATCAAAGTTGACAATGTAATAATCAAATTATTAGGAAGTCAACCTTGATAGTGGGAAATGTGTAATTTGAAGGAGGACTAGGTCATGGCATGGTCTAGTCCAAGGGACAAGACCACATATGCGACCTAGTCTAAGAAAGCTAAAGTATTGAGGGATTAGATTAGTCCTAACTAAAGTAATAGGTAAGGTCATTTTGGAGGGAAAAAGGATAGCATGTACCTACATTATAAACAAACATAATGCATTCATATTATACTGTGAGCCATGTGTTAAGGTTTGATCATATTATAAACACAAGCACATTTAGGTTCAGCTAATCTTAACCTAAATACATTTGTGTTACAAAGTTCTCACATTATACTAATATAAAACCATATATGTATTTATGTATGTATGTATGTATGCATGTATGTATGTATGTGTATGTATATATATGTATATGTATGCATATATATGTATATTTATGTATATGTATGTATATATGTATATCTATATATATATACATATACATACATATATATATATACATATACATACATATATATATATATATATATACACACATATATATATACATATATATATATATACATATATATATATACATAAATATATATACATATATATATATATATATATATATATGTATATATGTATGTATGTATGTATGTATACACACACACACACATATATATATATATGTATTTATGTATATATATGTGTGTGTGTATTTATGTATATATATTTGTATGTATATATATAGCAATTGGGAGATGTCTTTTTCATTTTATCTTCACCGTTGGAATCAAATCCTCGTCAACAATGGCTTGATGTGCAAGAGGTAATTTATATCAATATTTTTTAATAATTTCAATTAAGATTAAATTATGTTTTCTTGAATTGGTTTTGATATGTTGAAAAATGCATGAAGAAAACGAGGTAGAAGAACATGGCCTACAAAAACCACCTCAAAGTCCTCTTGAAATTTCGATGCATCCCTCTAAGATGCAAACATATTTTGGGATAAATTGAAAATAACGAAATTAAGGTTAAATTATTTAATGAAATGTTACAAAAGCCTAATGCAACAAGCACATTCTACCAAAATCTTGCAATATCACTTGACTCTTTGATATATCACATTGATTTTGTCATGTAGTGGATATAAACACATGAACAAGCCATAGAGAAAATTGCCACTAGTTTTATGCCACAAAATCATCTTATGATATAATGAAGGATAAAAAACTACCAACAAATGTGTAATTTTATTGACCAAAAAAATTAGTGAGTTGTTAGGAAAAATTACAAAATTATAAAGTATTTTTTATCCATTGGTGCAATCGTGAGAAAATAAAGAACTACTTTTGACATAGGTGTTGGATTATTTTTTACTAGCTTCCATGTAATAACTATGAAGTACCTTGATATTTCTTGAGAAAATCTATTAGGAGTTTATACTCAATGAGATTTTGAGTTATTTTGATATTTATGATTCCCAAGGTAGAGATAAAGGGTTTACACGAGACAGAGAAGGGGCACATTGTGCAAGACTAGCTAGTGACACCCCTTGGTCAATTATCCAAGAGTATTGTAAGTTTCTATTATCCTAAAGATAGCTATAAAAAAGGTTATATCCAAATGCCTTTGTGAAAATCATGCAAGGGCGAATCTCAATAAAAATGTGGGGTTGCAAACTTATCAAGGACTACCAAACTCTATACTTAACCTCCAAACATCCTAATATTTCTTGCAAACTTTACCTTCATTAGTTAAGGTGCTTAATATTTTTGTAAATGGATTTGTAAATTCTTCACGCACTACCAAATATTTGACATGTTTTCGAAACCTCCCAATGTCCTTGCCTTTCCCATAAAGTGTCTTTTAAATGGCCTAAATGTTCATTTCTTTGTAAAACAATTTTGTGGGGTTTTGATGCAAAACCAAGCTATTTCACCATATAATAGTCCAAGTGTCTAGTCTAGTTTTGCATCTTTTCCCACAAATTGAGAAAAGTGTAAAAGGTATCTTAGAGTAAACTTTTATGGAATCGTGAACTTTTGAATGGTTACTTTCATTTGTTTCAAACTTCCTAATGTCCACTTCTTTATTGAATTCCCTAAAAAGTGTCTACTTATATCTTTTCACCAATCTTTCTCACATTAATGACCATATGTATTATGTTTTGATTAGAGGTAAAAAAATAGGTTTAGAAGGGGCCCAAAACCCTTTACAAAAAGGAAGAACTGAATAAAAAAGGGAACAACATTAAACAACAATCAGCCCAAAGTCAGCAAACCACCAGCCAAAAAGTAGCCATAAACTGGCAAACACTACTACATATTGTTCAGAATTTCAACAGCTTCCATCTCACTAGCAACAAGCTTTTGTCCCTTAACCCTAGTATCAGAAACCTCAATACCCGAGGCCCCAACCTGATTTTTTAGTCTATTTCTAGTCCTAACCCCAGGCCCACCTATTTTTACCTCACAAATCAAAATAGAACCTTTAGCATCACCCTTAACAACATCATAATCCTCCTTCGTCAGCTTACCCTCAACAACCATAACATCAGCAAACAAAATTTCCTTTCTCTTATTAGGGGAGAAAGCCATCGCAGAGTCTGACCTAGTCAATACTTTAGGAGCTTCTCCACTCTTCATAACCACATTCCAAATTTTGTCAATTTTCTCCTCAAGGGATACCATTCTTCCCTCCATACTCTGTTTCAGATTGACGATTTCCTCCACCACAGTATTAGCAACAGTATTGAGACCAACCATTAAATTATCAATTTGGCTTTGGATCAAAGGGTCCTCAGCCTTGCAAGCAATACTTCTAATACGAACATTAGTCCTATTGATCTCAGGAAAGAACCATTTAAACAGTTTAAAAAGCACATTGGCATTGTCACGGGCCGATCCCAACACATCAGAAAGATCCTCCTTATCAAAATTTTCAATGCAATTTCCCACAACAACATCCTCTTCAAAAGAACTCTCATGAACCTTATCATCAGAAGCATCCTTACCTTTACCAGCAGTGACAGGAGACTTCATCCTACGAATGGAATTGGCAATTTGCTTTGTAACAACCATCCTCTTCTGAATCCTCTCCGCATCCACTTTCTTAGCTCCCACAGCCTGTTTACCACCCACAACTCTAACCTTCTCCTGCTTCGACAACCCAATGACAATGCTCGGAACATCCTCACCATGGAAGCCACCAGCCACAGAGAGGAACATTCTTCTCCAGGTGTTGACCAGGTTTCAAAACCCTTCTCTTCCAACTTCCCTCCTCAGGTTCTAGCACAAGTCTAGATGCAGGGGGAGGAGGAGAAGCTTCCCCATAAAGATCATTTTTGTCTTTCCCCCCCTTAGAAGGAACAATCGCCTCCACATTCATGTATTATGTTAATGAGCATATAAATATAGTTTAATTGATCATTTGGTCACTTTGTGATCATAATCTTAAATCTCAAGTAATCTCTACAACATCTAGCAACCTACAAACACAAAAGTGAGAACTTGAGCATTATTTCAATGCAATAGAGCAAATTATATCAACCATCAAACCAATTTTAGAGAGATATGCCTCCATATTTGCAAAATTTTAGCCTCCTTGAAATAATCGTCACATTAATAGATGAATTTTTACTTAAGTCAATCATTTATTTTGAAAATTTTGAATTGTGAGGATGCTAATTTTTTTTAAAATTTTAAATTGTTCTATGAGTTCAATACAAGCTTATGATAAAATAAAACATTGGCCATATGATTAAACCTTAAGGTACAAAAATATGGTAATGAAATCTAACACTAGTTCATTAATTCACCAACAAATTTAAATTTAAAAATTGGGGTAAATAGTTTAATACAAAAACCCTCTAAAGGATAACGATGTCCTAATATGAAAAATCAAAGTCAACAAAAAAACACCAAAGTTGGTATAAAATGTTAAAAAAATCTAACCCTAGGTCAAATCCCACAAAATCAAAAGATTTTAAGATAAAATTACAAAACTATTGTATTCTTCTTGAGGAGCAAACTTTAAAAGTTAAGTTTGAATGTCTACTTCTCCTTACCCTTTCTCCATCTAAGACACCGAGACATAAATAATATCTTAGAAATATAGAAATTATAGAATTGTGTGATTCTAAGGGAGAGATGGAGTTTTTCCTATACAAACAATCTCTAGAAGCCCTTAAGAACCCCACATAAATATTTAGAAATCAAAGAAACTTAGTGAAATTTTTGGTAAAACAAAAAATCATGAAATTATGGGATTTTAAGTGACTAAAGGATGTATCAAAAATTAGATATCCAAATGTGTCAAACTCAAAACAAATCTTACACAAAGTGGAATTAAATGAAGAAATCCTAAAGTATCAGAAAAAATTACAAAGTTTATTCTAACTACTAGCCATACATATGGAAACACTTATAAAGTCTAGTATTATGGAAAAATCCTATATTCATTTCAAAATAAGGCAATAAAACTATGCAGAGTCACTTTTCACTACTAGACTTCTCAATACAAGATCTATGTTATACTACTTCATCTTGAATTTCTATAAAATAAAATTTAAACTACATTTTTAAAGAAAAATAATAATTGCAATTTGTGTTCTTCCACCTTGCTTCAAGGATGTTTTATTTGGGATTCCCAACCCTTAACTCCCATACTTAGATTTTTTTTAAATATTTTTGTTATCACAATGACAACATCCCTTTGTCTAAATTCCTAGTGGAATGAACTCCTTGGTATTCTAGATGCTCCATTCCCTTTTATATTGTATACCATTTTATAATTAGTGATGTGGGGTACCTCTAGTGTGATTTTAGTACAAGTTGTAAAGATTCTTCAATACCCAACCCTAATGCATTAATATTTTTTTCCATTTAGGTTATGGTTTCACTTTTTTCTCTTGTTAACTTTCCTTTGGGATGGAATATAGAGTAATCCTAACTCTTGAACCCAAAAATTTTACACTATGTTATATTTTTATGTTTGCAATTCTAAGAATATCCTTATCTGAATGCTTTCAAGTATGGATTCCACGGTATCCCCAATCTCTTATGCTTATCTTATACCTATTTTTTGAATCATGGATGCAAAGATGCTTCCATTTAATTTATTTGAGTTGAGATTAATATGATACCTAATCCTTAATTCCCATGAACTTTTTATTCCTTTTTTGGAGTCATAGTATCGTTCATCACCTGGTTCAAATATCTGATGCTATGAGTTACATAGTATCTCCAATCCCTAATTCTAGATATTTGTATTTTTATATCCTTTTAGAATTGGTGAGGTGAAGATACCCTTATATTTTTTATATGTGCATGAGTTATAAAATACTCCCAAATATTATCCTCAATATATTATTCTTACACTTTCTTCAAGATCATTGGTTTGTACTCCTTAACGCCCTTTAGGCATGAGTCATTGGGTATCCCGAAGTCTCAAACTCTAACATTTTACATTGTGTTAGCTTTTAGGTTCATGATTTTAGCCTCATTCTAATTTTCTTTCCTTTTGGCATGTTAGGATGGGTGTATCCAATCTCCATTCACTAACCCTTGTACCTTATGTAACAAGACTTAATAGATTACACCAAATTGTGTTGTCAAATGTTGGACTTTTGGGATCCCCAATGTCGTTGGTATGAATCATGTTGGGATCCCAAATCTTGAATCCCTAACTATTTGAAATAAAGAAATGTATTTAGTTGGTGGTATCCATTTTAGCACATCCTTAATTCTCCCTTAAGAACTTGTCTAAATTTTATATGATCTCAATCAAAGTTTTTATATTACATAACTCATACATATGGATCAATTGTGATAGAAAAACTAATTTCGTATGTTTGATCTGGAAAATGATCATCATTAAACTATCTAATGACTCTTTATGTTTGTTTGATAGTACACATGCAAGGAGAAATACAATCTAGAGAGATGAAGTATTAATATAGAGCATATCACCCTTGTTTTAAAATGTTCTCTCCTCATGATGAGATTGGAAATACTAACCTTATGCATATAAATATCCATGAATTATTTTAGAGGATACAAATGGAAGGAGATAATACTTTTGAGTCCTAGTGCATAGCTTAATCAAGCCTAATTTAGGCTATTGAATTCCTAGTGTCACTCCAATCTCTTGAGTTGATGTTAGCGTATTCCCAAAGATATGATCAAAAAAAGAGGAAAGTATTTAGTCTATAATATAAGAATATGTTGGATATTAATGCTAAATTTATTGAGCGATTTTTTGGGCTCCCCACATATACCCAATATTAATGAAGTAAACCTAAAGGAGTTGCTAAAATACTATGAAATCAAAACTATGACAATAAAATTCATCAATGATAACTTGCTCCTACAAGGGAGTGAGTTAGTGTCTGAGATAGACAAGTTATAGAATAAGAGTGAATTCAAAGAATATGAAAAGGATCTCATAACTCCCTTAAGTGGGGTTTTGGGTTTATCCAATGCCAAGGACTTCTATCCATGGATTTGTTATTTTATATTGAAAATATGATTCTAAAAGGGTGGAATAGAAAACCATCATTAGTGACACACTCAATGAGTAGTTAATCAATGCATTTGAGTCAAGAAGATTCTATACAACTTCCTATTTGGTGTAATTACTATCTTTCAATGTCAATTTTCTAGGTTTGGCATAGTTGGGAACCTTGAATTTTGGAGAAAAAAAATCTTATGACCATTATCCTAGCTAGAATTACAAGAAAAATGGAAGCAACATATTCAATTAAAATATAAATTTTCTTTTTAATCATGACATTCTTAGAAAATTATTATGCAAAGAGGTTGTCCTTGGAGGAAATCCAAGAGAAAGAAGATTTGGGAGTTGGTTCATCTAGTTCAAAAAAATTCCATACATCAAAGAGCTAGTGGCTCCCATAAGGAACCTTATAAACTACCCAAGTATCCTAGTGATATAATGATTATCTTAGAGATATAAAAACAAGTGGCATAGGTACAAAAATTGATATACAACAATCATAAGGCTAAAATTTCCTTCCCCATTAAGGTTAGGGTATAGTCCTACTCCAACTTGTAATGTGCTTAGGTTTCCAAGTAGTAAATGGTCATATTTTCTATGAATATATATGAAGTAAGGAATATGTTTGATCCCATAGGGAAGATTAGGCCACAGATCATTTCATTCTTCATCCATGAACCAACACTAGAAGATTTTTGGATAGATTTCTTAGAGAAAAATGAATTTAGGATCATGGATTACAATCACTTGGAAATCTCTTTGATTAATTTCTCATATTGATATCTAGTCCCAAAAGGAATGTATAAAATAGGAAGGTTTTGGACCCTTCCTAAAACTAGGATAAAGTATTCAACTAGAAAATTGAAAGAATAAACTACTCTATTAAGGAATATTCTTCAGTAGAAACTAGAACATAAGTGGTAGTTGTAAGAACAAAGAAGTAGTTGAAAAATACATACACCATGGATTATCCTCATCCACAAAATAAGACCTCTAGATCCACAAGTTCAATAGTCCAACAAGGGAAATATTATATCCTTCCTAAAGGCAAGGCCAAAATAAAGAGATAAATGGCCTAATCCATCTTGGAGAAACTAGAACATAAGTGGTAGTTGTAAGAACAAAGAAGTAGTTGAAAAATCCATACACCATGGATGATCCTCATCCACAAAATAAGACCCCTAGATCCACAAGTTCAATAGTCCAACAAGGGAAATATTATATCCTTGCTAAAGGAAAGGCCAAAATAAAGAGAGAAATGGCCTAATCCATCTTGGAGATAATCTTGGATGAGGAGGAAGAGACCAAAGATGAAGAGCCATTATAAATAAGGAAAAGGGGTAGGGCATTAAAAACTCAAGAAGAAACCACTTAAAGTCATTTTTATTTTCCCCCTCTTTTGTATCCACATGTTTCCATTTCTCCTTCCTCTTAGGCTAATGTTCTAGAAAACTAAGCAAGGGATAGTGAACAATAATATGTGCCACAAGAAGTGTTAGCACATGAAACCATTCAAGAACCTACTATGACACAATAGGAAGGTGTGGTTTATGATGGTGTGTCTTCTTCTAGGAATGGTCTCAATCATATACCCCTATCTATATTAAGACCCTTCACCTTCTTCCTCTTTGATATCAACATAAAGAAAGGTTCCTTCATCTCCTATTATTCTCCTCCTCTACATATAAACTATTTCAAAACATCTCTAGGAGAAACATGAATAGGGAGTAGTTTAGGGTTGCCACTGTGGTTGGATTCAACTATTGAGAAGAGGTAAAGAATGTATAGGCCTATTATATAGGACTTATTAAAGCATAAAATTTTTCAAGTCCCAACTAAATGAAAAAATGGTAAGAAAATTGTTAACAATCACAATGGATCCACAAGGGTAAATAATTATGGAAATAACTACTCCAATTGAAGAAAAAAAGAAGCACATATGCAAATGAGATACTATCAAATATAAAGAATTAACTTGGGTCATCAAGCATGACATGGAGAAAATTAGTTTCTACAAACAATGGTTTCCACCATCTTGAGAAGCATGAGAAAAGGTGAAAAGGAAAAAAGGAGTTCAAAGCTTAGGTTGGTGGATTTTGTTAAGTGTGAAAAGAGGATCTAGAATAACTAGCAAATTAACCCAAATCAATCCTTTCTTTACTTAAAATTGGAACACAAACCAACTAATGTGTTATGATTGGATAAATTTATAAAAGGAGATTCAATCCGCTTGGGTTATGCTCCTTTGTTGCAAAGATGATAGATTGATAAAATGTGTTTTAATTAACCTAGGTGATACAAACCCTAAATTGAAGAAATGAATAATTATGCAAATTGATAAAATTTTACATAAACAAATACAAAAATTAGAAAGCAAGAAAGAGATGAATTGTTATTGAAATTAGGGGTAGAAAAGGTATGACACCAGTGTAGGGTGACTATGTCCTTGGGTTTTGCATAGTCAAAGTTACAGTTTGGAAACTCTTGTGATTCTCTACTATGTTGATCTCTAAAATCTCCAGTTGTGCATCCAAAATTGCACATAAACAAAGAAGGAAAAGGGAGGGGTGGATATATAGGAGTTTTCCTTGGTCAAACCCTCATTTTTGTACTCCTACCTCCATGAATAACCAATTTGATAAAGGATAACAATGTGTTCTTTGAATCTTAATTGTGTCTAAGATTATGGCGAGTAGTGAAAAGTAAAATAATAGATGGAAACCCTACTCAAGTGTGTTAGAGTGGATTTATACATGCCTCAAACAAGAAATAAAAGATCCAACCCAAGAGAAAGGATATTCTTAAGGGGAGTAAAACACAAGTTACCTCACTTAGGGAAACAAGGTGATCAAAAAGTCTGAATGTGAGAACCAACTAAAATCATGCCAAATTGTGTTGAAGACGTGAAAAATCTAATCATGAGTCCTTGATTCCAAATCATTCTACAACATCCTTGAAACTTAAATCATCATAACAATAAATCTTGTTTGCAATTTTCCAGAACTAAATGTTGATTTTGGTAGTGCTTCGTCGTAGTGTATAATGGTATTTTTGTGTGATTAAATTTCATGTTTAAATAGGGAAACATAAAAATAACTTTACGTTTAGGATGACATGTTTAAATTTGAATTTTGGAAATGTTTTCACATGCTAATATCCAAATCGAGGTCATGTCACACAAGGAAAAGGTTGACCCTCATGTGTGTCCAGCTTTTTTGAGCAAAATGGCAAGATCTTGGCGCAGGGCACTAGTGTCCACATGTTTCACACTCAACAAAGTGAGAACCACTAGTAAGGGGTCCCTTGACTTAGGAATTGACCCAAATTCGAGCATTGAGTGGAGTTTTAAGGGTATAGGGTTGTCAATAAGGTTTTTAGGGTAGCTTCAGTACATTCTCTTGAGTTAGAGGTAAGGCCAAGGCTAAAAAATCATCATAAAATGGACTAGGGGAGTGGATACTAATGCAAGCACCAAATAGAACATGAAATTGTGCTTGAGCCATCAAGGAGCACAATTTATGACACTACATTTAGCACCCACTTTAGTGAGCATGTGAAACTATATGCATATGCAAGCTAAAGTGCATGAAAAAAAAAATCAAAAGCAAATAAACATGCAAAGGATACCAAGAAATGATAGTATAGAGGGCACAAAAAAATTACAAATGAAAGAACAAAGCCCCCAATGTAGTAACTTGCAATACTACAATGTTAGGAAGTGCATCTTGCAAAATCACATTGTTAGAAAACCAAAATCATCTTGCAGGAAAAAATAGATGTGTTAGTTTGAAATCTTCTAAGGAGAATGAAAGTCTAATCTAGGACGAAATTCTAGAGTAGATATATGCTCCCTATTTATTCTTACTTTATGGATGCAGAAATAGGGTGGCGATCTTCCCAATTCGAACTTCTAGGGAGTTGATGAAAATCTTTGGTAGGGCTATATAACAAAATAACACTAGGATGGAAAGAATTTGAGAGGAAAAAGGGTGGAATCAAGATTTGAACACAATTGATGATGTAAATATTTGGAGTTCAGAGGCCCAAGTTATTGAGGTTTGAATGAAGAGTGTTTGAAGAGAAGGGTAAAAACTTTTGCATCATTTTTTGTTTATATTTTAAATAGTAAAACTTTTTACGTTTGTCACTATTCATTTTGACTTTTGCATTTCTGATCAACCCTATGTGTGAATATGTCATGATGATGACTATACCACACACCCAAGTTGTAGGATTTGAGAGACCGCATCACATAGGGAATTCAGGCCTGAGAAGTGAGTTGTACCTTTACACTTTTTTGCATTTATGAGATCATTTTTCAATGTTTCACATGTCATTGGGCCATTTTGGGGCACTAATGTTCAAACTAGATGTCAACATCTAGAATGGGCACCAATGTCCAAGATGGGCACCAAGGTCTCTAGGGTGCCAATGTCCAGTTTGGGCATTAGGGTCCAAGGGGTGCGCTAGCATCCACATATTTTGAGTTGAAACTTTTTTCTCATTTTAAGCTAGTTTGATGATGAGGGGGAATTGACAAGTGATTGTTTGATATTTTTGTAGGTTTTTCCAAATGTGTGGGAGCATGTGGATGTCACATATACATGCTATTGTGTTGTTGCACCCAAAATATTTCACTCGCAAAGGTAGGACACCTACGAGATTTTGGGATTGTGGTGTATGTACACCATGCCCACCATGAGATTCCATGACTTGATGTTGATTGTGCTCATAGAGCATTGGGATGCAGATACTTCCTTTCCATCTTTTGACAAGGGATATTATTGTCACATTGAGGATTTTTATATGGTCTTGCGACTATCCATACGGGATGAGACCATATGGACTAAGGAGCACCAAGCGATAGACTACATGTTAGCTAACTAGATGTATTTTTTTGGCCATGTGATTCTTGAGGGAACTATCGAGCATATGTACATGCAGTGGTTATTGCATATTGATGTTTCTATTCCCATTATCTATCACATTATGATTGTAAGCATTGTGTTCTTAGAATTGCATGATGGGGGAGGCTTGCACCTCCATGGGGGCCTCGTACACACCATTTGAGCAATGAAGGGTCAGCTTATTATCTTCACCTTGTTGCAAATTATGTTGGCCCATCTCTATCACGGCTTAGGACCTATTATGTGCATTATGAGTCATAGAGACTGATGAAGTGTACCCTCCTCTAGGTGTGGGCATTCAAGCATATTATATGCATGTGACACGTGGGGTTCTTAGTTGAGATGATATGGACCCATCCCTGAGCACACACCTACACCTTGAAGAGGTCATGAAAATTTAATGACTTGTTATATTGATGGGTTGTGTTTGATAGTTTGTGGCCCATGGATATCATTTGGAGACCATATGTGGCATTGCAACCCTAGGTGGGTCAAACCCGTTAGCTAGAGAGGATGCAACAAGATCGATTCCTTGTCGATTGCAAAGAGCACATTGTGATGGCATTCTATTATGATCAAGTGAACCAACAGTTTGATTATTTGAAAGGAATATTTATCACCAATTGATGTATCTTTGGTCAACATCCAATGTAGCTAGGCCCAAAGATATGTTCCAACCCACCATCATGGACATTGCATTGGGTGATCCTAATGATAAGGAGTGAGATGTAGCCTCCATGTCTGGAGTTGATGATGTGGGCATCAAAATTGCATGTGTGACCTAGTAGAGCACCACTTGTCCTACTCTTGTGTTTCTTGTGGACCATCCCACCAACAACCTGAGGTCTTGGTCACATTGGGGCAAGGAGTTTTAGGATGAGTAGAGATATGATGACAAGGGTGATGGTGATGATGAGGAGAAAAAGATGAAACTATTTCTAGGAGGGCACTGAGGGCATATAGAGGATGCTAGTGGTACTATTGAGGGGAGGCCTATGTTTCAACCTTGTGTAGCATAAGCACTACCTTCCATAATTGGGTTATCGATCATTTGTGAGTGTGGGGAGTTGAATGGAGCTATCTCTATAGTACCCCCAACACCATAGGCATCCCTAGGTGCAATCATAGTTACCAAACCAATGGATCCCCATTGGTGAGTCGATGATCTAGGTGAGATGATTTATATTTATGTTTTTACTGAGTAGAACACTAGATGTCGTATTTGATTTTGATTTTAATTTATATATGATGATTATATGATTCAATTTTTTATTTTTATAGTTGGTAGCCAAGCATGAATTGAATTTATATGTCAATTCATAATAGAGATGGTCCCTAATGTACAACATCAATTGTAGGTGTGAGCTAGCTATAAGCCACAACAATCTGCGTGGTGACATGTGGAGATATTTGAGCTTGTGGTATGACTAAGAGCTGTGTATGAGGATGGTTTTGTGGAGCTCAATCGAGTGACAACTCAGAGGGATTAGACATTGATCAATCTTTAGATGGTGAGAGCAAGACCACCACCCACAATTGATCATCATCGTGTGGTGGCCCTATATGTAGAGGCAGAAAAGATATGAGATGAGAGAGATTGGTTGCAGTAGCAGTATATAGATGCATGAGTTGAGGCAACGAAGCTTAGAGGCAAGGTTAGAGGCCAGTAGGCACAAAGTGGATCCAAGAGCTACTTACGATCTATTGCCTCACAATGACAACCCTCTATCCCTCAACCACCACTAGGCTTTGAGGAATCTGAAAGCTATGGGCCTATAGGTTGATGAAACTATTGTATATTATTTTTGTACCATTCTAAGAAACCACATTTTTCTAGAGTGGCAATTTTGGTTATATCATGTATTGATACAATTGTATGAATATATATGAGCATTTTGAGATTTTTGGTCAACATATGCATTTATGAGATGGTTTAATTTATATGCTATTTGTGATCTAATTGAAACAATGTGATTTATTATTTAATTTAAATGCAAAAAATATCTAACTAAATGTGGTAATTGACATGTAAGGTTAATTAAATACACTTGTGATTTGATTAAACAACCTAATAAGATTAATTAATAAATACTATAATAATTTTATTGATCTACATGTATTGGTGATATGTTATTTGATTAGATGAATCATGTGATCTAATTAAATGGCTTAACTAAATTGTTTACATAAATACAACATATGATTGTTTTAGTGTACACACATGTTGAACCAAATACCCCTATGATCTAATTAAATAATGTAATCACATTATTTAATTAAATTCAACAACAATCTAATTAACATGGTACACATATTACTGAAATATATGCTAACAAAAAGTAATTCTTACTAAATTAAGAAAACTACTCACATAATTCAAGACACACATATGTTTGTTATGGATGAAAAAACATAAATCAAATAGATAAGAATATTAACCATCTAACATAACATTCTTTAAATAATAGCATACCTTTCATAGATAAATGAAAAAAAAAATTTAAACATAAAATTTACATAGATGCATAGCATTAATGGGTTCTTTGAGATGTGTACCGTTAATTGTAGATAGCTTATATGCTCTTGATCTATAGACTTCAATGATGGTGTAAATTCCTAACTAGTTCATGCTGAATTTCCTTTTATTAACTTGGATCAACATTCCTATTGCGTTGATTCTCATAAATTACCAAGTCACCAACCTCGAATGAGTGATGAATTCCACACTCATTGTAGTGTGTTGAATGCTCTTTTGATAAGCTTGGAGATGTTTGAGAGTATGTATAAGTTGTGCAAAAAACATATCAAGTTGTTGAAGTCATTGTCCCCTATAATTAAATTTTCATCTAGAATGTCATTGAGAGAAATCTATAATGAAGGAATTTATAACTCCAAGGGCATGATTACATTAGCACCATACATGA